>JAVQJL010083966.1:0-29063 GCA_036024295.1 Nannoperca obscura
TATATATATATATATATATATATATATATATATATATATATATATATATATATATTAGATCATTTGAACATCATGACCTTGAGACCTTATTGTAACTAATACCACAGTATGTTCTTAAACAATATGCAATAAAAGAGCAACCTTAATATCTATATTATAAAATTCTATTTTATTATTAATATTGAGTATTCCCTTGGAGCCAAGAGACTGTTTGCACTAAAATATAAATTATATAATGAGAATGTTCCTAATACAGCTGCAGCACTGAACCCAGATATGATGATATGCCTGCTTCCATTGCCAATGTTAATCTAAGGTTGCTCTTTTACTTTATTATATATTTCTTTGTGCAAGACCTTCCTCAACTTTCTATTTTGTGATGTTTATAACCCATATATAAATATATAATAAATGGAATTTAATGAGTGACATTGTGGCTCTGCATTTCTCTTCCAGTACCTCCTTATTAGGCATTTGACCAGAAGGGTAAAATAATACAGTTCCCATCAATAGGACTGACACATTGATCAGTATGTCTGAAGACATCAGCCACCTGTTCCATTTTGCTCTTGAGAGCACATGCAGGAGTATTCAAACAAGATAAATAAGAATGAACCCCCAGTCCCTTAATAGGTAAAACGGAGTAGATAAACTATATCAAAACACAAAATTCCAGTGGGTTTAAATATTGTGTTGATATTGTCTTAAATTTGATGCTCCTTCTTGGATTTACTTGATGTCAAAATACTGATAGTGTTATGTCAGTGATAAAAGAACTATTTGTTAGTGTTACTACGTTATATTGCTTGTTTATAGTCATCATCTTTAAAGTAGATTTTAAACTAGGATATGGTTGAATGAGGTGTACAGCACAAGTTTATAGTTCAAGCTTTAAATAAGATGCAGCAGACAATGTTTTGACAAACAACATATGGATTTACATGAGTAAATTAAGGTGTTGATTCAAGGTTGATGCGTTTTTATTTATTTATTTACTATGAATGTGCTATAAAATGTCTGATTCATGTTACTGTAACATTACTCAAGGTTTTATGTTCTTAGACCACCACCTAGTGGAACAATGCATGCATTTTTTAAAACCTTTTCTGAGCAGCACCTTACCCATAATTGATTGGATTGGACTATGTGCACATTCATACTATATATCTATGTATAGATATATAGTTCTGTAAATATGTATATAGGTATATTGTAGGGTATATTGTTTTATATGTATCTATAATTAATGACTTTTTTTGTTCATTTTAAAATAAGCCAGTGGATGTACAGTTTAACGTTCCCTTACGCATTCTGCTATCTTTATTGACAAACTCTCCCTTCAAAATATCAAAAGGAAAAATATGATAGCTTTTTGTTTTGCTTGTGTTCCACTACATTGTAATATTACTGTACTGTCGGGGCACACGCCTGTTTTGACAGTGTTGGTGTTTGTATCAATCTTTTCATTACCATATTATAAATTAATATGATTTAGCTGTACATTTTTTAATATCATTTTGGCAGACCGTTGCATTCAAATATATAAATAATATTTATGCATTTGCTGAAAAATTAAAGGGTAGATTCACAATGCCCACATGAACATTTATATCAATGTCAATCTGAAGCTAATATGAGGATTCAGCAGACTGAGTTGGTTAATAAGTCTTTTTAGTTGAAAATTCCCTCTTTGTGTTTCCCCAGCCAGTGGTTTACAGCTGAGCTGTGGTGGGAATTATAACAAATTAGCCCTGTATAGCATATTATATAGCAATTTTTATTTTTTTATTTTTTTGGGGGGGGCATTTTGACCTCATTTTGACCTCAATCAGATTTTAGTTTGTTGCCTCAGGGCAACAATGTGCTATGAGGGTACTGAAATACCAAGGTTTTCTATAGTACCTATGACAAGTGGATATAACAAGCAATATATACATGAAAAAAGGGTTTATTTTGACAAACAACCACACATGGTTCCAACCCGTCAAAATTTGAAGCTTTAAAGTCAAAATGTTCCAGAGAGAGGATGAGCTGTTGTTCTTTTCAGTGTTTCACTTTTGGATGCGGTCCCTGCTCTGCTTTATCTCAAAAGCATTTATTTAATTGTTTCTTGTCTCTGAGTGGTTGGCAGCATTGTATGTCTCAGATCTTAATAGCATGTGTCTTACACATTTTTCTTTTGAAAAAGGGCATACAAAGGGGCACAGTTTGGTCAGGATGGTTGCCAGTATATTTAGGCTGAGGCAGAGATACAAGTGGCATTAGTACTTCAAAATTTATTTTTACCGATAAAATAAAATAAAATACAAATAACAGACACAGGATCTGAGACACTATTGAAAGTGGCAATGCATTTGTGACTGGCTCTAGCTCTCTCAAAAAATGTAGTTTTAGATATTATCCAGTGATATAGGACATAGCCTACAGTATGTGAATCAAGTCATCACAAAGGATTGGGCCACAGTGTGTAGTTTTCTACTTTAAACATTTAATATTTGTTATTCTTATATTACAGAAATAGCCCGATGTGAAGGCCTGTTTCCTATATGTGTGTGTGAAAGCTCCCTTTTACACGCCTTTGCGCATGCGGGTTGCGCAGGTCTTCTCGTGATGACAGCAAATGACAGCACTGTTCGCTCCTGCAGAAGCCAGTGTGAGACGGCTAACCGCCAACAAACACTTCCTCTGATTCGAGAAATCTTATGATCAGCTGTGTGTAGAGAAACTGTGAACAACCAGGACGCGCTAATTACGTTTGGTAAGTTGCTGAATTTATGTTAGCAGGTTTTGTCGATCACATTTAGATACTCTGGAGCTTGCATACTGAAGCTAAGCTAAAGCAGCTAACTAGCTTGTCGTTAGCGTACCCTGCTTGACTAGCAAACGGTAGCCGAGTTTAACTTGGTTAACGTTAGCAGGCTACTGCTAGGATAGCCAGTTGACCAGTTTGCTGTCTGCTCTCCTTGTCCAAATCAGAGCACAGTCTGGTACTAGTCTAACACATATGTGTTTTGAGTTGTTTCAGTTTCCTTCAATAGCGTTTAACGGACCCAACGTTAGTTACGTGGTGTATTTGATATGATTCTCATCTCGTTTGATGGCAGTCTTAGACTGAGTTAGCCTAGCTAGCGGTAACATACATTATGTTAACCCAATCCATTTCGATTTGTCGGCTACCTGGCTAAATCTCGGTTGGCTGCTAGCATCAAAGCAAGGACACTATAAACCTACAACTTAATGTTAGCAGCACATTAAAATGTTTAAGCTTTTTGTGCCAAATGTGCCTCTACCCACAAATCGAGCCTGTGAAGGGAATGTCTGAAGTTGTATGTAGTCAAATATAACCATTCAGACGTTAAGGCTTGTCAGGCCGTAGGATTTAATAACATATTGTCATTTAACATCATAAATGTTTAAACACTTGATGTTACCTTTTTGTAGCATAGAACATTACCGTAATTGCCTCCCCATTTTGTCCAATATTACTATAATAATAATTAGTAGACAAAAATAAGTAAATTATGTTCATTAAAGTTTTAAGTTTATTATGTTAAAATGCTAAACAATTGCAACTTACAAGTTCCTATTTCATTAATGTCAGGTATTTGCTTTTGGATATTTGAGTTTTTAATCTTTGTCAGGCAAAATAAAAATAAAAGACACAAAGTCTCAGTGAACTTGTGACTTGAAGACAACCCAAATATTATTTTATATTTATTATCTTCCACTTTGACAATAACTGGTATGATAGTGTACTGGTCCTGAATTATCTAAGCCCTGTATCCGCTCACCACAAAGCGACTAACATAACACAGCAAATCATGACTTTTACATTATAGCTTCAGAAGTCAATTTCAGTAACTCACTTTATTGTATGATTAAGTCTTATATCATACATACTAATCCGATTGAGGATCAGTTAACAGGAATTTCTTTCCTTTGTAGTGATTACTACAGATTTCCTGAAAATGGGTTCAGTCTATGTTATGGTTTGAGAGTGGAGTGACTTAAGTGTGACCAAGGAGTCACACTTTTTGCTTTGTGGGTGGATTTATACTCATCCCAAGGTTCATTCATTACTTTTAAGTAGATTCATCATTCCTTGCACAATTTTGAAAGTTTTGCAGTTAACCGACAACAGTGGTGGTCATTTCAGTTGATACAGATGACAATGTTAATATTCAATGAAAAGATCTGACTACTTTCTTCTAGTAGTGTTTACCTGATGCTTGGTTCATGTGTGTTAATGTCACTGCTTCGTTTGTTCCTGTCCTGATGTATGAATGTCTTGTGTAACAAGACATGGTTCGATCAAACTTCATGGGTCTGTCAGAGGTCATGAAAGCACCCCTGAACTTGCACCTTCTCCCCAGTTAACAAGGTTTACCCTGACCTTGTCAAAACCTTATAATTGTAGGTAGTTGCCCTCAAGACAGCAGATAAAGTGACAATTCCTGTGGTAATCTGGGTTAAGTTCCATGAGTTTACAGTACCAGTTGCAACATTTAACTTCAGCACATGATGGACAACTCGTAGGCAGTGTTCTAAGTTATTGGTAAATACTGTTTATCCATAAAACATAAATTTAAAACCCTGTGATTAACTACATCCAAGCTGATAACAATAACAAACTGTGGCGTTTATTCAGGAATTCCAGCTTAAACACTGTTTTCTCAACTCAGTATGTAGGAGCCACTTGAAAGTTGTCGTATCAGCCCTTCATACTGTGTTTGGTGCAGAAACACGGATTTTTTTGAATACTCTGAAGTGAAAAAAGGAAAAAACATGATAAGCACATAAACCATTTATGTGCTTATCATGTTTTTTCCTTTTTTTGCCACCACTACAGCTTCTTGTGTGAGTGAACATTGTCAAACATTCCTTTGGGGCAGCTATGGCCTTAAGGTTAGAGAAGTGGGCCTGCAGCCAAGAGGTCGCTTCTTTGATACCCACTCTGGCAAGATAAATCTGAATGGGGAAAGTGAACTTCCCCCACTCACCAACCCTAACAATCTGACCAAATACTCGATGCCAGCTTTCATTTCTTGACAATAATCGATCAATGGTATGGTACTTGAAAGCTATTGAGGTTCAGTACCCGGCCCGCATTGCGGGAAACGTCACTCATAAACCTCATGTACTTAGTGTACAGTAGTTGCCTGCTGAGTGTAAAATTATCAGAAAGGGAAGTGTGAAGAGGATGTCGTCTTAGAGCTGTGAATACCTTTTGTAGAAAGTGAAATCCTTTGAATATCTATAAAAAGCACTTTTTTCCATTGGTCGGTCTGTGTGTGTGTGTGTGTGTGTGGGAGAAGTAGGCTGTACTACAAGTGCCTTTACTCTGGTGCCATGATATTTACTTACATTTTTTGTTTATTAAGTGGGATGTTTTGTGCTTCGCATTTCAAAAATAATTTCAAACTTTTGTACTTCTTTGTTCGATAACTTGAGTGGTTGGACTTGCCCTGACATTTTAAATCCTTTGTTTTGTCTTTGCCCTGCCTCTGTCTCTTATGCTACCATATTGATATAATTGTGGTGCTTACGCAGATGCCATTGTTGAACGATTATTCCTCTTGTCACTCATCTTGACTGTATTAAGTGGCTGTCCCGCAACATCTACGATCATTCTCACACAGCTCAGAAGATTGCAGATTATGCCTTCCCTCACAGTGTCTCTTGTTTGGTTTCCCTTCTGCTTTTAAGTTCCTCAGTGGTATCCATGACTGACTCACCAGGTAGCTTTATGCAGCCGGTTGTATTGGAGCAGACAGACACAGGAGGCCATGACAAATGGCAGTTAACCTCTCTGCTAGCCACTTAATAGCCTACTTGCTTTTTCACTTCCTTGCAAGTATGTGAGGAATGTGCTTATTCAACAACATGAGTGTATACGTGGAAGGGGCACCATGAGTGTACTCGTCATGTCAGCCAGTAACCTGTCCATTCATTCAGATGTAAAATAGAAATAGAAAAAACATCTACCTCGTATTTGCATTTTATATATAGATTTATTAATCTATTCTAGAAAAGTCCTTAATGTAGATCAGTTGACAACAACTTAAAGCCCCCTTCTGTGAGCTTTCAAGTAATACAGAACCTGAGTTGTTTTTGTTCTGTCCAGAGAAGCTTCTGTCAGATGGTATTAGTTACATTACCCTAGTAGCTCTAATAGAAAAAGCAGATACAAAAATATGGGCTGAAATAATACTGTACTGAGACACAAAAGATTCACAAGGAATGTTTTCTGGAGGTTAGCTTGTTTGTAACTATTAATGTAAAAATAAAATGACTACTTTTTAATTCAATAGCTGATCAACAGAAAATGAATCGACAACTACTTTGATAGTCTTTGATTGATAATAGAAAATGTTACTGTTTCCTGGCTCTCTTTCTTAGCCTTCTATAGTGATAAATGGAATATTTTGGACCGCTGGCCAGACCAAAAAGCAATTTGAAGACTTCCGCTTGGGGTTTGAGAAATTGTGATGGACATTTTTTACAAATTTCTGACATTTTATACACTAAACAATTAGTGTAGGTAATTGATTAATTAGTTGATTAACAGAAAATTAATTGCCAATGACTTTGATAATCGTTGATAATTGAAAATGTCACTCTCCAGACTCTCATGTAAATATTTTCTACTCGCTATAATGTAGTTGTACGCAGATACAAGGACATTGTAAGTGTTTATTAATGTACAGTATTTGATAGCAATTTTATATTCTGTGTTTTACTATATTGTCATTCATTTTCTATTTATACACCAGCCCCCATTTATGGTGACCCAAAGGAGGAGTTATAGCTGTTGACAAAAACATTAATACACACTTTTATGTGCTTACAACTACTAAAACGTTTTTTTATGTGATAAGGAACAGCTGTACCCAAAGAATTTCTTTAAACACTAAATATGCATTTTTCTCCTAAAAACATTAAATAACATACTGAAAGTTTCATTGTATTAGAGTGGTATTTAACTGTAATTTGTCTTTAATCTTGACCTGTTTTTTACAGAAATGATGGCAGTCTATTGCAGTAACTGGAGATCAGTAATCACTGTTTATTCTTGGTTTGCCAAGGGAATTCAATGTAGAGCCTATCATTATGTGTTTAAATCTGCATAACCAATTTGATTTGTCAGGCATATCAACTCTAACGTCGTGGATGTCTGTTAGCTTGCGAGCACTGACACTGCCTCACAGTCATTCCCACTCTGAGGCAGTTTTCTCCAGTCTAGTCTCATTCTCCTCCCAGAGCTATAACTCCACAGTTAAATCTGTGTTTGCTATGTTTGCAACCAACCACAAAGAGGCTTTTGTGCAAAGGATTCACCAAGAAATCATTCAAATTTCATGCACCCTGCTTGGTTTGTATGTCTTGGCTGTGTATACGTGGAAAAGGGAGAGTGATTAGCATATTCTGCTATGTAGCGTCTCCCTAAGCTTGTGGAAAAAGCACACTTTTGCTGTTGTCGTTGGGCCAGTGTGTGAAGCACATGGAATGCAAATTACTTCACTGTATAGTAAATGTCAACCATAAGTTCAGAATGCTTTCTTGGGTTTTTTTTGTAGTGTTTGTTTAGAAACAGACATGTGCGTATGCTAGACCGTCCCACAGCATTGTTACTCAAAGGTCTGCATCTGCTTTATTTTCAAGGTCAGAGGTGTGGAATGACCCCCACCAACTCAAACAGAATCTTTGACTCAGACATTCTTACAGCTACATTTACACTAGTTGTAGTAACTGTGTACTAGAGGAAACGAGGCACGTTCTGTATCTGCGATTTAGGAGCTGATAGCGTGTAACGTTACTGCGTAAACTCGGCAGCAGCAACACACAGCACTCTTTCCTGCAGTTAATGTTGCCATGCCAACAATGTCAATGATGTTAACGATAAGGAAATAAGCCACATTTAAACCACATTCATCTGGATGATCACTTTGAATGATCTATAGCTACACTGTATATTCAATGTTACTAACAATGCATTGATCAATATTCTATGTATGTATTTCAAAAGACAAAACGTTAAACTTTATAACATTGTATGCGTAACACGAGGCATGGGCTGGGCCTGGATTGACTTGCCGTTCGGTCCAGACTTTAAGAAGTCCTGCGGTAATGTGACCACTAGCATCTTTTCACTAGAACCCCCCCTGCTCGGTAAATGTCTTTCAAGCTCAATGCCCCAGTTAGAATTGTGAATGTTCACCACAAGCTTTCTTCAAGTCTAAAATCATATAAACATAAATTGTTGTGATTCAATTTCTGATGATTGAATAATCAATTTATTAGCTTTTTCGACTCAAAACACAGGCTTTTTGTTATAAATGTGTAGTCTTGAATCATAAGCTGAGCATGCTCTAAAGCATTTTTAGACATTACACAACTGTATTCACTGACCAATGCTACTATCCATAACAAGTAAATTGACTTTTATATATATAAAAAAAGAAATTGAAAATTGAGTTAAACTTTTTTTATTGCTAATGTAACTTTGGTCTAACATTTGATAAAAGGTTATTTGAGCTTTTATTTAGTTTCTCTTCCACATATTCACGTAATTTACCTGTTTCCATTCCATCCTGTTCCTTTTGTGCTCCAGTCATTTCCCTCTCTGCCTGTGCGAGCTGGTGAAGATGGTGAAGCCAGACATCCACACTCTGGCCCACCACCTGAAGCAGGAGCGGCTGTACGTGGCATCGGAGAAGCAGCTGATCCAGAGGCTCAACAGTGATGTGCTGAAGACAGCGGAGAGGCTGTACCAGGCCGCGTGGATCGCCAAGCAGCAGAGGATCAATCTTGATCGTCTCATTCTCACCAGGTCAGACCTACCACCACAAAGGAATAGTTTCAGCTTTTGGAAATATGCTTTCTTTTTGATAGTGAGATGAGAAGATAGATTTTAATCTTATGTCTGTCGATTGAGTTCAGAGCAGGATCCAAGGTTAGCCGTGTTTTGCTTAAAGATTGGTTTCAGGGCTAACAGCCAGCCCGCCTCTCTAAGGTTAAAAGATATTGTTTACCAGCACCTCCGAAACGCACTTATTTACATGAAACTTGTCTAATCTGTACCTAAACAGAGATGTAAAAAAATTACAATTTGTGCTTTATGGGGGAGAATTGAAAGTTCACATTTCCTGGTTTACATGCCTGTGATTTATTTTTGTTCCTTGTGGTACTTATGTAAACAGAACGCACTTTTGAATAAATGACAGAGGGCAACATGCGGTTTGTTGTCAGGAAATAATTAATATACTGCTAAATGCAAACATTTTTCTAAATTTTGTTCAAATGCTAAGACGTGTTATATTTGACGATGTGTAAATTCTGGGATATATGTGTGGGTATTTGTCATACAGAACCTCTTAGAAATAACTAGGATGTACTCGTTTAGACTGGTTGTCATAGTGAGAAGTAATTACAGTAAATAATGATGGTAGTTGTTGGTACAAAAGATTTTAAACAAACATTTTAAACAATTCTGTTCTACAGTGCGGAGGCCTCTCCGGCTGAATGCTGCCAACATGCCAAAATGCTCGAAGACACACAGTTTGTGGATGGCTACAAGACTCTGGGCTTCCAGGAGACAATCTATGGCGAGTTCTTGGCCAGGTTGAGGGAGAACCCCAGACTGGTGGCCTCCTGTCTGGTGGCAGGAGAGAGGCTGAGCCAGGAGCACACCCAGGGGGTCATCCATGCAGTCTTCACCTCACTTTACGGCAACTGTATCATGCAGGAGGATGAGAGCTACCTGCTACAGGTCCGGGTCCCTGCCTGTCTCTAAGTGTTACACATTTGCAAAACAATTTCATAGTAAGATGCAATGTTTTCTTTGTTTTTTGCCAACTCCCAGGTGTTGCGATACCTGATAGAGTTCGAGCTGAAGGAGAGTGACAACCCTCGCCGACTGCTGCGACGGGGAACCTGTGCCTTCAGCATCCTTTTTAAGCTCTTCTCCGAGGGCCTGTACTCAGCCAAGCTCTTCCTCACTGCCACCCTCCATGAACCCATAATGCAGCTACTGGTGGAGGATGAAGACCACCTGGAGACCGACCCAGCCAAGGTGACGGAGCGCCTCACTCCGGCCCAGCAGGAACGCTTCGGAGAGAAGGGCTCTGAGGGCTACAAACAAAGGGTACAGGCAGCCGTGGAGGCCAATGAAGCCAAGCTGGTAGCTCTGGTCAACAAGTTTATCGGTTACCTGAAGCAGAACACCTACTGCTTTCCCCACAGCCTGCGCTGGATTGTGTCGCAGATGTACAAGACTTTGTCATGTGTTGAGCGTCTGGAGGTGGGCGAAGTGCGCACCATGTGTACAGACCTGCTGCTCACCTGCTTCATCTGCCCAGCTATAGTTAACCCCGAGCAGTATGGTATCATCTCAGACGCCCCTATCAATGAGGTGGCCCGCTTCAATCTAATGCAGGTCAGTAGCACAGCATGTATTCTGTTTGCACATTATACATGTGGGTATCACTCTACAGTATAGACTGATGTCGCATATTTTTTTGTTATACAGGTGGGACAGCTTTTGCAGCAGTTAGCCATGGCTGATGATGATGCAGACCCAAGGCGGAAAAGCAGTTTGTCCAAATTTGATAAGGTGTGTAGACCATTGTGATGTTTGAGTTACTCCAGCAACGTATTTCACCGTGTACCAATTTACCTTTCTTTCGTCTTGGCCTGCAGAGTTGTGTAGCTGCCTTTCTGGATGTGGTGATTGGAGGAAGAGCAGTCGAGACCCCACCCATGTCCTCAATGAACCTTCTTGAAGGCCTCAGTAGGACTGCGGTCTACATTTCACATAATCAGCTGCTCGTGCTGGTAGGCTCTTTTGCAGTTGATATTGAAGTGGAACATAGTTTGAGTTATTATGTTCCGCCACCTTTTTTACAGGGTCGACCTCGAGAACAATACATTCTAAAACTGCCACGCATGTATCTTGGGTACTAAGATTTTGGAGCAGCTTGCCCCATACGTTTGCATCCTTGAAAATCTGTGCAGTAAACTTTGTTTTGGATATGCTCAGCATGTTTATTTTGTGTTGATTCAATTATTTTGTTCCAGGCATAACTGGTAGTGTTGTTAATGGTTTTCTTGTGACAAGTTGCCATTGCAACTTTAGTTTCCCCTATGCGTCAGCATTATTGACCTTAACCATCTCACATTACATAATTTTACTGTGTTTACTAGTAAATGACATGCGGTTCATTTTTTAAATTTGGATCCCCATTAGCTATTACTAAGGTAGCAACTACTCTTCCTACATGTAAACATTACAGTATAATGTAAAACAATTATATATTTAAAAATCAAGGTAATAAAGAACAATACAGAAAATTATAACAAACCAAAATAAACAAGAAAATCACTCAATAATACCCAATACAAACATCAATAAATCTACTGATAGTAACAACACTATCTAATTAGTCAGTGAAACATTTTAATACAGCTCAAAAATAATAGTAGCGTCACTAAACACAGCGTATACAGTGACTGAGAAAATAAAACGAAATAAAAATCAAACTTAAGAATAAAGTTCCTCATTAATGGTCATATAGTCAGACATTATGTAGCAAAACATGTCCATTTTCATTCCTCTTTATATAACAGTAAGTGAGTAACAACCTCTTGATGCATGCCTAGTATTAAGATGATGGCTCTTATAACTATATGGTAATTGATGGTACAGGACATTTGGGATTTCAGACAATGAGCTACTTCTTATGAAACAGAAGAGAAATAACCAGTAACCAACCTAAGCTTTTGTGCTTTCTGATGATGTTAGCTCTTTTGTTACAGTTCAGAGCCATGCGGCTCTATTCTGGACTAACTTATGTTTGACGCACATGACCACACTCCTGGACAGTAATTAAAATCAGTAAGAACTAATGTTTGAACAATGTGAGAGATGCACTGTAAAAAAAATCTTAACAACTGCCAGACCTCTCCCCATAGCTTTTTCAATCTGCTTTGACCACTTTATTCTGTTGTCTAATAATACTCCAAGGAGTTCATCAATCGATAATCACAACTTTGTAGGTCACATAAAAAAAAGGAAATACACAAGCAATTCACTTTTCCTTAAATGCTAATGGCATTATGTGGAAGCTTTAACAGACGTGTGACAAACATCATTAAGTATCTACATGTAGTCACAGAAACAGCAGAAATGTGGCAAGAGGACAGACCTATGCATTAACTTACCTCATGACCTTAGTGTGACCTCAGCGTATGGTATACACTATGTATCTCAGTACATTATGAGATTTATGTCAGGCAGCCCAAGTACCTTTTTGTTTTAGTTTTGTAGGAAAACTGTTGATTATTTTCCTTTATTCATTGCTGTGAGGGACCGCTCAGATAGACCCAGGACGCAGAATTATCTTCCAACAACCAGCCTTTTTTTATCCACCATTTTGCATTTTTCAGCCGTTCCAACACCCAGGTAGCGGACAGAAAAACCCAACCTCCTTACCCACACTACAAATCAGCCAATACAAAAAGTATTTTCCCCCCAACTTGCCGGCCCCCCACGCCGGGAGTCTCCTTCTCCAGCCGCTTTCCACTCCTGGAACCCATCCTTTCCCTGATGAGCCCTTGCTTGACCATGTGAGGCCGTGAATGCGGCCATCACAATTGCAAAACACCTTTAGTCAGTGAACTCTTAATAAAGCCACGTGTAATCCCTCACGTTGTAGCAGCGACAGTTTAGATTCACATAGATATTAACTTTGGCAAGTTTGCACTTACCATCTCAAACCCTTCCAGAGAATAAAGTCTTCTGATGATTGATTCTTTGTGACAGTCTGAACAATGTCTTCCACTTTTTGCATAGGTGGATTTTGTGCGGAGTGTGATGGCAGGGGACCACCTTCGGGAGGAGGAGCACATGGCTCTGGAGACCCTGCTTGCCAACGTGCCCCAGTCTCGAACTGTGAAGAGCAACAGTCTGGAACTCACGCCCTCCAACACGCCTCAGCTCTCGCCAGCTACCACTCCTGCCAACAAGAAGAACAGGCTCCCCATAGGTACCTACTTCCACAACCTCTAATAATTTAGTAATATAGTAATTTCCTGATGTTAGGATCTGAAGAATGTTTTGCTTCATAGGAATATCACAATTTGAAACAGGAAGTGGAAGATAGAAGTTAAATATTTTGTCTAATGAGAAGCAAAATAAACAAGTAAGAGTTGAGTGGTGATGGCTAGTGAAAGGCCTGTGTTTTATAGGAAGCTAATGAGCTTCTTCTCAGCTTGTTATAAAGATAATTAGCATGGCCTGGATTGAGCCTCAATTACAGAAATGACAACCAATTAAATTACCAAATATAAATGAACTCATTTTAATTGGAATGGATGGAAAAGATGCATAGATTGCCTTCATTAGCATTCTCAAGACAAACGATGCTGTAGCAACACCCCCTTAATTAGAAATGAACCACTTGTGCTTGCTTCTCTGAAATATGACGTTTATACACAGTCTTGACTTGATACTTGAAATCATTTTAAATTCTGAGATGTGCTCTGTATTCTTTCTCCAACTCCCCACCTTGTCCTTCTCCTCTCCTCCTCTGCTGCCAATGAATGACCAGGACAACACTTAGCTGCTATAACATCCTGGGACCCCACAACCACCACCCTGTCTGCTCACATTCCATTAGTAACCCCTTTTGGTGGGTAGCCTGTCAGTCACATTAGAGCTGGAGAGAGCGTAACCCATGCATCTGTTGTTTGACCCAGCTGCGTGTTCAATAACACTTACCTAGTCCATGCTCCTACCTGCTCAATAACCTCCCTGCCTCGCCACAGTTACCTAGCACTGCTGTTGTCCATGTGCGCTCTCCATGCTTGCTTTGCCTTGCATAGCACTTTGGTTCATTATTAGAGCGAAGATGTTTTTCCACTCATTTTGTTTTCCCCTTTTTGCTTCCTCTTTCAGCAGATTATGGCTTTTCATTACCAGGTAGAGTGGGGAAAATTCTATCTTCCACCTTTCCTCCTGGTCTGTGCTTAGAATAAAGGAGACACTAGTTACTTCCCACACTCTTAGTAGCACATAATGGCATCCACTCATCTCTGAGAGAGTAAGAGCAAAATCTCAGTGACAATGTCAAGGATTTTGAATGGTTACATTGGCATTCGTTTTTTCAATTAATTTGAGGACATATAGGGTTTCGGTTTCAAATCTCTTACCAGCATCCTTTTTTAATGTTCTTCACAATGTTAAATCCCTACGCATGCTTTGGTGGAAGCATTGTTCATAAAAAAAAACCTGTATTAAGCAGGAAAAACAACCCAGGAGGAGTGTAATGTCGGTGTATTTATGTAATTCTCTTTAGGGTGACTGAAGAAGTGAGTAGCTGTACTTAGTTGTTCTCTTACATTTTTTTAAATATATCCAGTGGATGGAGCTAAAGAATCAGTGCCGTGCGGTACAGCCACAAAAACATACAGCTAAAATATGTCAGCCCCTTCTTTAGAGTGGTGTGGTGCTTAAGTTTAAGTTGCCTTAGTTTCATTAGGCGTGCCATTTTAATTCCAGAAACATTGTGGAGCAGGTCAGTTTGTATTTCAACATGCAAAGAGCACCATGGTTTAGCACAGGTCACACCAAATGATATCAAGAGTGAACTTGTGTTCATTTATTTTATGTACAGTGTTCTGCACACTAGCGTTGCTAAAATAATTGTGTTCAAATGATATGTCTCTAGAGATCCTTTGTTCTCTAAAAGACATTGTGAGCACAGCTGTCTATGCGCTTTTGTGTGTGTGAGTATATTTTCAGCTTAAGCTTAAACTGTGCTCGGTGGAAATACCACTTTTAGATTCAAAAACTTTATTTTCATGCTAAAAGAAATCTCAGCCTTTATTATTGTTAACTTACTTCTAACATCTAGAAACGAGACAATCTTGTCTTTAATGTCACACCAGTGTTCAGATGCATAAGGAAATAATTGGAAACATTTAAAAGGTAATGTTGCCATTGTGACTTGAAGTTTATTTGGAAGTAAATATTTTGAAAACTAAACTCATTCCTTTTTCTTATGAATATCAGTTACAGGCAATGCATTGGTGTGACATACCAGATGAGGGTCTTGGTTCTGTAGTTTCAAGCTTTAGGCCAGAGCTGTTCATTTTCACAAATACTGTTTGGTTGTTTAGTGAAACATGACCTGAACCCTGAATGTATTGCCTAAATCTGTTTTTTATGTTTAAAACATTGCAACATGTGCAATGTTAGGATCAGAAAATAACCGTGCTTTTCTACTAATTCCCTCCAAACGGCCAACCAGCAGCTGCTCGTAGCCGCAGCCGTACCAACATAGCCCAGGAGGGGGAGGCAGAGGCCAGCTCCCAAGAATCCCTGCAGGAGCTGATGCCAGAGGAGGTGCTGGTGATTTCACTAGGAACTGGTCCCCAGACTGTCCCTGGGATGATGTCAGAGAATGAGGTAATGTGATTTGAATTAATGTACTAATTTGCAGGAGACATGATAATGTGATGCATTCAATGTCATATTTTCTCCTGTCACTGAAGGGGAGTGAGACTTCTTAGAATTGCTTTCATGCATTTTAGTAGTGTGGTAGAGTAGTTATACAGTGCTTTGTGTGTGCTTGCAATATCATGGAATTGATACGTAACCTTGTATCATGTATAACTAACTCCCTGATCCAAATGTAGATTCCCACCATCTTTAAATAAGGCAATGCCTTTGGCAGGAAGTTTGCAACCAAACACAAGTGATATATATTTTTTTCTTTCTGCACTTCCTCTCTCCACTGCTCTCTAGGTTTTGAACCTGCAGATGGCTGATGGGGCTCAGGGGGATGGCCATGCTGATGATACCAAGCTGCATGGTAAACCAGACAAAACCCTGCGCTTCTCCCTCTGCAGCGACAACTTGGAAGGCATCTCAGAGGGTCAGTCTGCAGTCTGATGACGCATAATGCAAAATCAGAACAAAAACAAACAAGAATAGAAAATGATGCAACTCACTTTTACACTCCAAATATACATTTTTAAAGGTCATAACTGGTCTGTGACCTAACAGCTGACTGAATTACTGACTGACCTGGTTACCTTGTGTCCGTTTTTATTAAATAATTTTTTCTTCAGGTCCATCCAATCGTTCTAACTCTGTGTCATCTCTGGATCTGGAGGGAGAGTCTGTTTCTGAGCTTGGAGCCGGACCATCAGGTAGCAATGGGGTGGAGGCTCTACAGCTTTTGGAGCATGAACAGGGTATGTGTGTGTATTTCTGAGTATTACTAAAAAGTTGAGTTGGAAGCATAAATATGTGTTTCTCAGATGCAGCAATTTTGTAAACAGATGGAAATATTCAGTCCCACATACCTTCTGTCTCCTTCAGCCACCACTCAGGACAACCTGGATGACAAACTGCGCAAGTTTGAGATCAGAGACATGATGGGTCTGACAGATGATCGGGACATCTCTGAGACAGTTAGCGAAACCTGGAGCACTGATGTGCTTGGCAGTGACTTTGACCCCAACATGGATGAAGATCGGCTGCAGGAGATGGCAGGTGGGGCAGTGCACTGTTACCTGTATTTGTAGACATTCACCCCCTGCATTATTAAGCACACTGATGGATCTGCACGGCCTGTGTGATCATTGCACATCTTACGAGCTAGATTTTCGGCACATGGGGACCTTATCTGACTGCTGATTAAGTAGATTTAGGGAAATGTCATCACCTTGTGGTATGTGGGTGAAATAGCATCAATATTCAATTCAGTGGTCTTCAATTCAGCTTAGAGTCAGTAAAGAAATGCACCACATGTCATATGGCACTGCTTATATGCATGCATGGCCCTTGTTATACATTTAAGACATACCAAGAGAGTTTTCTGTGATTTAAACAATGAATTGAATTATATTTAAGCATTTAAATGATACACATTAGAAGTGAATTAGAAGGCAGGTGTTTTTAGTTAAAACAATGTGATTTGTATTTATGTAGATGCATGAAATGTGTCTTTTAGTGTTCTAAATTCAGTGCCGTTGCAGTAATTCAATTTACCGTCTCACCAAATCTAAACTTTAAATGATGCTTAGCTGAATAATGGTTGGTAATATTCATCTTTTGATTCTGAGGTTTGAGGTGGAAGCAAAAAGGACCAATTTCACACTGTGTTTGTTTTCATTCTACTGCCACTGACTCTTAGATTTGACTGAATATGCAATTATCTTCCAATTGGTAGAATACACCAGTGAAGTGGACGCATTTGATGAAAATGGACTCTTAAGTGCAAAACAAGATCTAAGTGTTTCTGGAAGCATATCCTGAAGTAAGCTTGCATGATCACAGTGGCAGTAGCTAATAAGTACATGCAAAATCATAATGTGCTGATATAAAAAACAAACATCTTCAGTAGGTACTGGAGGGCAAATTCAGCCTCTGCACTCTGTTGAACCCAAACTAAGTAAAGTAACACGCAGATTGTAAAGATAACAGGTTCCTCCAATGTGAAACCAGCTGTAAGGAGAATACTTGAGTCTTGTGATTCAGACCCCCATCTTCCTGTCTCCTCTGCCTAAGTCTTTTTCGTCACAGCCTTCCCCCTGCCCATCTCTCTATCCTTCTCTCTCTGACATTCACTCAGTCCCTGCAGTCTTATTGACCTTGGTTCCTTCTCATTTGCATCCACCATTTTTCATTCTTCGGAATATGGCGTTGGGGGACTTTTCCATCATTAAGTGAATTTACAGCAATTTCCTTATGTGTTTTCTCCAAGGGATTGGGTTATGAGATGCACATTAAATATCCATTAATACCTCATTATCCCACTGATAAGATTACCATGATAATGAGGCAGAAATTCTAATTGTTTCACTTCTTGTTGTGCCACTCATTTAATCATCCACCTGAAAGACAAGTACTTTGCGCCCATACCTTGAAGACTGTAAACACGGACAGCGGGATAGAGCTCTCCCACTGCCAATGAGAGCCCTGCCCCCGCCAGCATTAGTACACATTGTTGCCTGGGTGCTGGCATGCAAGCGTGCTCCTGGCGTGTGTGTGCCATGAAGTGGAAGCAGGACATACCAGGGGGCTCCACTACCACAGGTCGACTTTTTGGTTTCGAGCCTTGGCCACTGACTCCCACTAACACCTGCTAGCTCTTTTCCCCCTCATTCGCATTCTTCCGCCTTGTTAAGCCACGGCTTCTCAAATGGAGATGGAGGGGACACCGTGCTGAGGACTTTGTGGGTGGGTGGGCGAAGCGGTAATTTGGTTGTGAGTAATGTTAGGCTTAATCAACAGCTCAAAGTCATTGCCCTGGAGGCCGGGGCAGGGTGAGATATTACCATTAACCTCTGACCTTTGGCACAGTGGTATATGTGCCTGTGGGTCCCAGCATGAAACGCATGTGACCTCCAACTCTCTCTGTGTCTCTGTATGCAAAGCTCACCCTCTTTGAAGCCCCATCCACACAACATTCAGAGGCTTTAGCTAGTATTTATGCTTATCTCAGGCCATTTCACAGTGTTGTTTGAAAGTCAGACCTGAAGGCATACCGTAAAG
Source organism: Nannoperca obscura (assembly GCA_036024295.1). NCBI lineage: Eukaryota > Metazoa > Chordata > Actinopteri > Centrarchiformes > Percichthyidae > Nannoperca > Nannoperca obscura. The sequence continues at coordinate 18,563 of JAVQJL010083966.1, forward strand.
GTGATGGAGCAGGTTTTAATTAAGATATAACATGCGAGATCAGTGCATTCGGTACCATATAGTGCTGAAACAATTACCTGCTAAAGTTGATCGAAAGAAAGATTATAATTTATTATGGATCAGTCATTCATCAAGCAAAAATGCCAAACATTTGCTGAGTCCTACTTTTCTCTGTTTTTATATAATTCTAAATAGAATATCTTGCAATTTAAGGATTTTGCTTTGTCCTTTTAGAAGTTGAAATAGATATTTTTGGAATTTATAGACTATATGATTAATTTAGCAAAACATGCATAATGTCTGTTGTGGCATTCCCAAATTCACATGTTGCTGAATAAGTATCAACACCAGTACCGAAACAACACACAGAGGCTCTGTAAAGAACAAAAAAGTGCCTTCAGGTGACTTTGCAACTATTACTGGTGACTTCTTGCTGGTCCAACACTTTTCCAGACAACAAAAAGCTGCTTCATGCTGTCGAAGGAGGTTAACTCATTGTCTCTCTCTCTCTCCCTCTCTCCCTGTGCTCTCAGGGGCAGCTGCAGAAAACATGCTCGGCAGCCTGCTGTGTCTTCCTGGCTCGGGTTCAGTACTGCTGGACCCCTATGGCTCCACCATCTCAGAGACCACAAGCGAGGCTTGGAGCGTGGAGGTCCTTCCCAGTGACTCAGGTAGGGAGCCAGGTTCGTTCGGTTATTGTAGACACCGTTTGACTGTTCTTTTGCTTTTGTTATTTTCTTCATTCTCGCACTTCATCTCCATGACAGTTTCAGACATGTGGATGCATGCATATTTGTTTTTTTTTATATGGGGGGGTTGGGACACCAGGTGTGGATGCACGGCATTCCATACCAAAAATGTGTGCGTGCATCTGTCATCACATTTGTGTGCACTTGCTTGTCTTTTAGGGCAGATCTGCGTGTGCCAGTAAAAGGCAGCTCAGGGTTTCCTTAGAGGGACCACCAGGTGTGTTTGCACCTGTGGTGGAGCAGTGGGGAGGGAAGCCCACGGACAGCAGCTGTCCTCAGTCACTTTACATGGTGTCAGTTTCTTTATCTGGCTAGACTTATCACTGCATTGCTCTGAGACAGGTGTTTACATCTTGCGTTGTTATGACAAAAATCACAAATGTGAATACAATCTTATGAATCATAGATAATATTTTCTTTCTCTGTTCTTGCAAATTGAACACACAGTCCAAACCTTTTATTAATGAGAGATTATGTGCTTAACTCCCCCTTTTGGAAACCAGTGTTTTGTGAAAATCAGTAGAGTGTTTTATTAACAGCGTTAAGTGTTTCTTTGAAAAGCCTGGGCCTTATGTTAATTGAAGTGGTACACCACTTCAATATGTGCAGTGCAGAAATGACATGCATGAGTGTCTTGATTGCTTTTTGTTCCGTTTGCTGCCCCTGTTCTGCTTGGTAATAGCACAATCGGAGGCTTGCTTGGAGTACAGAGCTTGTTTCATGGCTAGGCAGCAGAAAACTACACTCTGAAGAGCACTTCACCAACACATTATTACTAACGAGCATGCAAATGAGTACTGCTGTTAGTATTGGAGCCTCTGGGTTAAACCCAACAGCTCCATTGGGTAGCCAAAGAATTGGCCGTACTAGCTTTATGATTTGGCTTGGCAGTTATAAGACACAATCTAATGTATGCTGTGTTTGATTTCATGCATATGTGCGCACTTGGTTTCCCAATAATCGTAAGGGGGGGGGGGGGGGGGGGGAGAGGGGTGAGAATGACTATCATTTCTATTAAACTGCCACGAGTGCAGTGGATTATGAGTTTCTTTTAAATGGTACTTCGAGGGAGAAAAGTACACATTCTTGCATCAAATGTCTTTTTTGTATAGAGAGAATTTTTTTATATATACGTTTTCTCTTTTTGGTCAACTTGCAGAAGCCCCGGACCTGAAACAGGAGGAACGGCTGCAGGAGCTGGAGAGCTGCTCAGGGGTTGGCAGTACCTCAGATGACACCGAGGTCAGAGAGGTCAGCTCGAGACCCAGCACACCAGGCCTCAGTGTTGTCTCAGGTATAATTCTAACCCACTCTCTCCTCCACCTCCTTTCCTCAACATCTGCTTTCTCTCTCTGAAACAAAAAGTTATATTTCTGTTTTTGAACCTGTAGTCCCTTTTGTCTTCTATAAGCTGAAAAAAAGTCATAAAATGCTCGCATTGTTAAATTCTGGTTGAATAAACTGACATAAACGACCTGTTTCACACCCTCCTTCATTCTGTGTAGAGCGGTCATGCTGCTGGGAGGGTTGTTAACCAGTGTAGTGGGGTCAGTGTGTGTGCATGACGCAGTTTATTGCTGGTTGTCTCAGGTGGGCTCAGGTGGACATGCTAGGTTGACATGCATGAAGTAGTATCCTAGATTAAAAAGCCAGCAGTGATGTTCCTGGCTCAGCTCACAGGAAAATGTCCCACGGGATCTGGCCGATGGATAGTCTGCATCTGATGATCACTCATATCTGTGTCTTTCCCTGAACCCATGGGAGCTTACGCTACCAATTTAGAGTTCCCAGTGGGTTCTCATCTTAAGGAGACCATGCAGTGAAGAGAAAAATATCCTCTTTGGTTTGAGAAGCATTGAACAAGTGAGAAGGCTGAACTGGACAAGTTCAGTTTTTTGTATTTTACTGCGTTGAGTTGCTTTTATCCTGAATGTCAACACTGTATTGTTGTTCCCCCCCCCCCTGCAGGTATCAGTGCGACCTCAGAAGACATCCCCAACAAGATCGAGGACCTGCGGTCAGAGTGCAGCTCAGACTTCGGAGGGAAGGACTCTGTGACCAGTCCAGATGGGGAGGAGTCAGGCCACGGTAGGAGAGTGTCACATCCCCGCTAGGCTAGCTAAGCCATCAGTTTATTGTCTATCTGGTCTTAACAGCATCAGCCAGAGCTATTAATCCTTGTCACTTTCACAGCTGCCACCCAGCTAAATCACTGTCTTAGTTCTCAACAGTTGTTACATAAAGTCAGTGTAGAGTCAAATAGTCTTTGCTAGCCTGGCTGGAGAACATTTCGAGGCCAGGCTATTATCTTTTTAACTTAATGTTATAAACAATTTTTTAAAATAACAGTAATGTGCATTTGTGAATCAGTGGTTAACTTAGTAAATGCTCTTAATTGTCCGGTATCCTCTTGTGTTTTTACAGGAGCACATCATCCGACATCTCCACCTTCACAGGCCGATTCCTTACTGGCCATGTTCGATCCCCTCTCCTCTGCTGAAGGTAATTTGCACTCCCAGGATGCTCTACAGCCAATCAGAGCTAGAAATGAGCATCATTAAATCCCTACCCTAATGTCGCGGGCTCACAGAACAGCTTGAGCTCTGTGAAATTAACTGAGAAGTGCCTGTGCCCTCGCGCACAAGCCGTACCCCAATTACTGGACATATTGTAAGTGCAAGTGAAATGTCATTTCATGTGGTCCATTTAGTATCCCAAATTATTCTTAGCGGTCTTTTGTTCCTGTGCGTTTTTGTTTGTAGTGCAGGTGGAAACTGTGTGAGAGAGGAATGGTCGTGGCAGTGTGTGTGTCTATGGCAAGGTGAAGGGATGACAGGTTGAGAGACCTCACCCCAGGCTCTTTGGCACTGTCCCCTTGTCCCACTGTGCTCATGGCACCAGGCTGCCATTGGAAGCTTTTCAGGAAAGAGAATGTACCCTTGGAACAGGTGGCCTACCTATACCTTGGGCTCATCTCCCACTAACATCTCTCTTTAGCACTCTCCCCCACTTTCTACTGTTTTTATAATGTTTAGCAATTACTCTTGGTACTGAACAACACCTCTTAGTAAACCTATTCAAATCTTTAGAAACAAACACAAATATCTAATTTGGTATAACCGTCTTTGTGAATCCTGTGCAGTGAGCTGGCAAGTAAGTAACTTAAAGCAAAAAGTGCACAGGGATATTTAAATGTCCATTACTTACTAAATGTTCTCAATCTTTTATTTTTTGTCTTTTGTTACCTCAGGCTCAACCACTGGAACAATAGTGAGGCCCAAAGTGCACTACGCCAGACCCCCTCACCCTCCCCCGGATCCTCCCATCCCTGAAGCCAGTGCCCTGGGGCCGGAGACGCGCCACTCTCTCTTCACGCCCCACTGCCTGGCCCAGGCTGAGCTGGAGCATACCAAGCAGCGCCACTCCTTCCCTGACAGGCTGGTCCGTAGCCGCAGCTCTGACATTGTGTGCCCAGGCCGCCGGCCCACAAGTGACCCCGGCCTTAACCGGCGGGTAGCAGTTGAAGAACGCGACCCCGCCGGGGCCTTTGTCTTAGGACCGTCCTCATCCCCCAGCAAGGACTCCCTGAAAGGAGAGGTAAGCAGCATCAGCGGCGCAGTTACTGCCATAGACGTAATGCTGCTGAAATGCTTGAAAATAAATAAATGGTTTCTTTTGTAGAGAGTATTCGCTGTTGTGTGTAATTTTCTACCTGCTATCGTCTTAAGTGTGTCTTGGTAATTTCCATCCAAAGGCTGAGGACAGGAAAGACAGTGACGATGAGAAGTCTGATCGCAACAGACCGTGGTGGAAGAAACGTTTTGTGTCGGCCATTCCCAAAGGTAAGGGAGCAAAACACTTAATCGTTTTAAGCATGCCCTCTTTTCTATACTGAAAAATGAACTTTTATACATTAAAAAATGATCTGTTTGACTGCAGCTCTCCTTTATTTTATGTTGCAGAAACAAAAAGTTCTGTTAATCACAACTGACAGGAAATATCACACTTTAAAGAGCAGAGCGAAAACCAATTTATAATGTGTGAAAGAAAATGATGATCCATGTTGTCCACTCCATTGCTGATGCTCCAGTTGGAAAATCATGTTTCTTGTTGTTTGAAGTTACTCCAGAGACGTGTCCAGTCCTTTTTCACTCACGTCTCACTGGCTGCAGATTTATATAGACTTTTCAAAGCTAATCAGTCATCAGAGGAGCTTTAGCTGCATAGATTGTATGGCTGTAGCCCTCCCAGCAGTGCTGTCAGCCACCGGCTAATGGTCATTAGATAGACCTTTCTGTCATCAGCACTGATAGATGACACATCTCTTGTTGCAGTTCTAATCTACAAGCATCTCTCATACATCTGTCTGGGAAATAATGAGCTCTGCCCACACAGAATGACTGCTTATTACTCTTTGAGATAATGATGTTTCTTAAGTAAACATTAAATTGATATTCATAAAATGGAGGACAGTGTGCACATGGAAACGTAGAGAGCCGTGACGCCTAAACCACCAATCTCCTGCCCAAATCTCTGTAGAGTCCGTTGTGTTTGTCCTGTTGCTCTGCATGGTGACGCACAGTCAGTTGTCCGGCAGAGCGGCAGCCTGTGTGTGAAAGGCCAACCCTGTCTGTTGTGTTCCTCACAGTGCTGTATTGGACGGCTGAGAGTGATGTCCCAGGTAACGCTTCCATGCTGTCGTCATTGAGCTAGCTTTACTGCTGGAGCCAGCGGCTGCGTGCCCATGCTGCTTTGTAGATGTCGCCTTAGAGCGGTAGAGCTGTGATGTGACATGGTGTAGCCTAAATTCCTACACCCACACACCTTATCCATGCATCCGTTTTACCACCCTATTTCTGTCTTCTTTTTTTGCTACAGTATGTTACCATTTTACTTTATAGAGAATACAGAATATCAGTGTACATACTCCACCCAGTTTCCTGTGTGCATCAAATTGTAAAACTGTCTCTTGTCTGTCCTGTTTGCACCTTCGTGTTAATAGGATAAGCATTCGTAGCCTTATGTACTTCTATAACCGCTGGACTTTTTATATTGAGTTACAGTGGACCTTTGTGATATTCTGGTATGAACCAATGGTTAAAATCACCATTTCAATCTTCTTTTGCTTTTATCTCAGTAAAGTTCTACACGAGGCTTTTTCTTTTTGGTGCTGTATGATACCATACATTGAGATTATTTTTTGTCTCGACACAAACCATAACAAAATGTCAAAGTGGCTGACAACAGGTGACTCATGATCAGCTTGTCATCCAGTGATAGTGAAAAGTGGTGTCAGTCCACCAATCCCGTGTCTCTCCTCCACAGCTCCGATAGCAGCATTTCGGAAAAGGGACAAGCAGGAAAAAGACGACATTACCCAGGAGCGCATCCCACAAGGTCGGTCCTGGTTGGGTTTAAATACACTACTAATTGCCTGAATGAGGGACAAAATATGGATTTGTATTATGCTGGGTTTCATTTTAATGTATCTGGTGTGTTGGTGGGTTTATCAGATGACCCAATGCCCAGACATAGCTCTCAAGCACAGGCAGCTGAAGACATCCTGGACAAGTACAGGAACATCAAGAGGACCAGCCCGAGTGATGGAGCCACGGGTGGAGCTTCTTACGATGGTACAGGAGGTCAGGAAAAAAAACACTTTTGTAAATATTATTATTGTACACACTTGCAGTAGATAAATAGTCATTTGATTGTTTTTGTGTGTGTGGACAGATCTTTGTGTTGAGGACAACGTGCACGACTCTCCTAGAGAAGACACCCTACAGAACATTTCCACAGACGACCTCCCAGACTCAGCCAGCCAGACAGCCCAGCAGCATGACTCCAAGTTCTCTTTCAGGTCAGAAAATCACAATGCTGCAGAAGCCGGGAAAAACAAATTTACAATCACCAAACACTTTTTCGTTTTCTTAGCAGATATTCTAATTAATAATCATGAAGTTTGTTAGATTTTTCTTTTGCTTGTGTCTCGCAGTGATGCTAAGAAGAAGTTGAGGTTGGCATTGTGTTCTGCAGACTCAGTGGCTCTGCCCATCATGGCTCCTGCAACCACACGAAATGGGCTGCCTGACCATATGGACTCTGAAGGTAGGAAGTCCTCGAGCATCTATGCTAAATCTCTCCTATATTAGTGGTTGAGTTCATAGCGGCATGCTCCACAGTGGAACTTATATAATTGTAATAATTATTAGAGCTCCGTTTGCATTCTTTTTGCTGAAAAGAAAGAGCATTTTATTTCCTAGAATTTTCTTTTTGAGGCAAAAAAGAAGTACGTCATAAATGCAGGCAGTTAGAGTGGGCAGTGTATTTAAGGTAAATCATTTTAATTGGTGCTCCACAGGTATTAGTGCTCCTGTTGTGACGGATAACTGGTGATACCATATAAGTGAATTTTAAACATAAGTTAGAGCGTGTATTAATTTATAGCTGTTGTTAAACTCTGTACTTTTTACTTTAGGTATCTTTGTCACAGCTCTCCATAGGGAGCAGGGTACAAGCCCTTAATGTTGGCAAGCGTCCAACCTGCTCAAAGTGTCCTTAAGCAAGACACCAAATCTGTACCACCTTCACCTGCTGCCTTGTCTTCCAAGGTTTGGGGCAAGGTTGAAAAAGTGGGGGATGTTAGAAGAGAATTCCCATATGGTGTCTATAAAATATCACATTATAAAACCATCATACTTATTAAAAATACTCATGTAACTACATAGATTAATATTGGTCCAACATTTCATCAGAAAGATAAGTATTTTCATTCTCTCTCTCTCTCTCTCTCTCTCTCTCTCTCTCAGAGAATGAGATCGTCTGCTTCCTGAAGGTCCAACTAGCCGAGGCCATCAACCTTCAGGATAAGAACCAGATGGCCCAGATCCAAGAGACCACTCGCTGTGTCAGCCGCTTCGACGCACGCACCTGCAGGAAGCTGCTGGCTGCCATTGCGGAGGACTACAGGTAAACGTGGAGGCCTGCAGGGACAATGCCAGCTCACATAGGGCACCCCATGGGTCTTTCATTTTGTTATCTTGTCTTCGCTCAATGTAATGTTGTTTTCAGCTTGCAATTATGAAATACAACTTTTTGTGTGTGTTTTCTTTTAGAAAGCGGGCACCATACATAGCTTATCTAACCAGGTGTCGTCAGGGCCTGCAGACCTCTCAGGCCCATCTGGAGAGGCTCCTCCAGAGGGTGCTGAGAGACAAGGAGGTGGCCAACCGCTACTTCACTACTGTCTGTGTTCGCCTCCTCCTTGAACACATGGAGGCAAAGATGCTTGATTTCATTAAAGGTATCTTTACACACATTTTCACATTCACTGTACTTGCATCCTAGTTGAGCATTCACCTTCCTGACATCCTATTTTCTGCCATTTTTGGCATTTTGTGCCTGATTTCTGCTCCCTTCCAGCGTTCCAGGGGTGCACAGCAGCGGATGACAAGACGGCAGCAGTGGAGGATTTTCTGCGCTACTTGTACGGTGCTATGGCCCGTGATGCCATTTGGCAGTATGCTAGCGAAGACCAGCTGCAGGATGCCCAGATGGCTATCGAGCGCAGCGTTATGAACCGCATCTTCAAACTGGCCTTCTACCCCAACCAGGATGGAGATATTCTTAGAGACCAGTGAGTAGCTGATAAGACACCAGTGCCACACAGTCTCACTAGACAATATTTTATTTCAGTTATTTTATCAATAATCTTAATCCATCATTAGAAAACCAGAGGGGTCGAAATTGCGTCATATTTAGATTGATATGTTATCAGTAGAGCTGCGCTGTTGGCTTGGACAGAATGTGTGTCTCTGTTTTTGCATACTGAGTTTTTCTGTCTCACACAGGCTTTTCCATGAACATATCCAGCGGCTCTCGAAGGTTGTGACGGCCAATCATAAAGCTCTTCAAGTCCCAGAGGTATGTTCTTGGTGACCTTTTTTTTTCCCATTGCTTTAATGCATTAGTGGAAAAAGGAAGAGGCTTGTCATAAACACGTGGCTTTATTTTTCTTTTCTGTTTGCAGGTTTACCTGAAGGAGGCCCCCTGGCCCTCTGCACAGTCTGAGATCAGGACCATCAATGCATACAAGACTCCACGAGACAAAGTCCAGTGTATACTGCGCATGTGTTCCACCATCATGAACCTGCTCAGTCTGGCCAATGAAGACTCCGTCCCCGGAGCTGATGACTTTGTCCCTGTGCTTGTCTTTGTCCTCATAAGGGTAAGTATGTGTTTACTTAATTCTTCCACAAGCCGTATTTTTTAACAAACTCTTTAATTTAGGATTTGTATTGTATCAGTATTGATCACTTAGAAAAAATGACTAAAATTAATCAGCTGAATTTTTTCCCCCCCAAAATGAGTATTGTAACTGCAAGGCACCATGAAGTCTGGTATCTGCTAACCTGCGTGGATACATTTTACATATTTATGACTGTAATCTGTACGATGTTGAGTGAGGTTCTTTCAGCGGCTAATGTGGGCCCATCCCCACGTCTCCTCCCCTCCAGGCAAACCCGCCCTGCCTGCTGTCCACCGTTCAGTACATCAATAATTTCTATGCCAGCCGGCTGAGTGGGGAGGAGTGCTATTGGTGGATGCAGTTCACCGCGGCGCTGGAATTCATTAAGACCATCGACGATCGCAAGTGAAGCAGAACAGCCACCTGTATGGGCAGACTGCGGGGGAAGGAGCCGGGAGACTGGGAGACTTCCCAACCAACTGCTCCCTCTGCACAGCTTATAAAACCTGGCCATCAGCCTGCTCTTTATTTGTATAGCTTGTACATAGCCAGAGACGTTGAAAGATTACAAAATATATATTACTGTACGTATGTGGACAAATCCAGGTTTTAGCCGTGGTGGGGAAAAAACGGCATTGGGGAAAAAATTGGCAAGATGTTAACTTTGAACCTGATTTGGATTTTTCCTTATCTTTTTGTCTCTTTGGTAATGTTTCACTTTCGGGGGATGTATTAGGAATTGTATATATATATACACAATTATCAATATGACATTAAATCAATCTAAAAGATAATCCTATATAAAGGGACCAGACTTCCTTGATGTGATCACTGATCTCCCCCTCCCCCCCAGAGTGAGAGGGAAGGGCTTCCAATTAAATTACAATATAATGTTCATTAAATGCATTGTAATGTGGGGATTTACAGCGCATGATAGTTTCTGATGGGATTAAGTGACTCTTAAACACTGACATCAATTCACAAAAACCATACTACTCATAAGGGTTGGTGTATCAAACAGTAGGGCAGCTTATTTCATGAATTGTTTACTTCATCTTATTCCCAAAAGCAAGTATGTAAGTGAGAATTTGGACATAAGGGCCCACATATTTATATGAAATAAAATGTATTTATTTCTGTAATTCTATTTAATGCTTTGTTTATCTCATTTAAAACAAAAATACAAATGCATATCAGGCCCATTCAAGATGTCTGAGGCAAGTGGTTTTGTTATAACAAACTTGCTAGAAAAGCTTGAGTTAGGAAGGCACCTTAGCGATGAGTAGCCCGTATAGGTGAGGATGCTGGGCAATTACGATACAGGGTTGACTCGTGCACAGAGTAGTGGTGGCATTTATGGAAATATTGAAAATCGTGCCTTTGATGTGGGGCACTCTGTACAGGTAGTTATTGTTGCCTTTTTTTTTTTTTTTTACGCCCCGGCGGGGGGGGGGGGGGGGGGGGGGGGGGGGGGGGGGGGGGGGGGGGGGGGGGGGGGGGGGGG
>JAVQJL010083967.1:0-10950 GCA_036024295.1 Nannoperca obscura
GGAGAACAGAGGCTCTTTGACAACCCCCCCCCCCCCACACACACACACACACACACACACACACACACACACTCCTTTCCCTCTCGGCTAGCCCACGCGTTCTCATTTAGCAGTCGGCAGGTGGTTGGATTTCACTAAAAAGCTCTTTTCCCAGAGTCTCTAGCGTGGGGAGAGACGGGAGAGTAGAGAGGGCTTTTTAAAAATAGATCTGTTCTGTTAGCGACAGGCTACAGATTCACACTGCTATGTTTCAATAGTAGATGACTCCAAGGGCTTGTCCCTCGTGTTAGCTTGACTGGAAACAGCAAACTGTTCGACAGCTAGCCTTTGTAGAAGAGAGGATGTGCTATGCTAATGGAGCTCTAGCCTACTGTGCCTTGGCTCTAAAATAACCAGTCCAACACTTGCTGAACCACACTTTACTGGCTTCTCAAGAGGATCCATGCTGAAAACAGAATTCTGAATTGTGTTGTGTTCCTATCAAGTATAACTTAGCTTACTCTGAATTAAATATCCATCTGATGAAAAACAGGAACTTCAGTTGCACAAAAATGATTGACAGTGCAAATTTAGATAGGTGATGCAATTCTATGGCAGATACATTAGATGTAAACAAGTAACAATTCACTTTTAAACATAGTAAATGAAGTACAGGTAATTTTCTGCAAATGACAGCATCTAAATATATTTAAAGGTTTGGTATATGAGAGCAACTGCAAAGGAGCAGTCAGTAAGTCAGCTAAGCCCCCCTACACTTGCTGTCCTGTTAAGAGAGCCTTAGTGAAATTAAAATGTACACATCTTTACATGCAAAATATACTTGAAATATAAAGTTTATAAAATTGCACGGTTTAAAATTTTTAAGTCACGTGACTAAGAAATTCTGCTCGAATGTGGATCTGTTGCATCTGGTTGATTTAATGTGATTCAATACACATTAAAGAAGAAAAAAAAACTGACGCCCTTGCAAACATAAAGAACATGACTGTGTTTGTGTTGCTGCCAACAGTTGGTCCTGAGTTTGAAGGGGGGCGGAAGGCTGGTTATCCAGCTCTATGTGTGCGTCAGACATACTCCTGCTGCATAGCTTACTGTGTATCTACATGAGACACACACACACACACACACACACACACACACACACAAAGACTCACTCCCCAGGGTTCTGTGGTGGCTGCGGCAAGAAGCGCCAGCTGTCCACATCAACAACTCCCAACACTCATCCACACAAGGTGTTTTTCTCAGACTAGCCTGCAATCTCTCTGTATCATACACTGCACTCACTACACAAAGCTATCCCTTTCCAAGAAGAAATTACTAAATTGAATCAAGTCTTGGTCTTTATCGCCCTGAAACTCACTGAGGTGGCTGTGCATGCAGCCATGTTGTGTGACATAAACAGAGGAAGATGGGCGGGGGGGAGGGGGATTTCCATTAACTCTCTCCATTTTAAAACAGACCAGCCAGTTAGGAAGGAAGGAGACATGCTATGGCAGCGAGCCGCCTGCAGCGCCAAGCAGAGTCCTGCTGCAGTGGAGAGAAGGGATGAGCAATGTGGATAGCACTCTGTGTGTGTGTGTGTGTTGTGTCTGGCTGAGCTTGTGTGTGTTACAGTGTGCTTGTCAGAGATAGGGACCATGTCTGTGACTGTTAAAAGCATGCCTTGTATATGTTAGTGTGTGCATGTATATGTGTTACAGTACACTTGTGAGTGTGCAACGCTGGTTATCGGCATACTGTGCATGTGTGCGTGCCAACATGTTTTTTGTGTGTGCCCGTGCTTCTAGGGTGTCTCCTATTGATCCCCCCATGGCAGTGTGTATAATCTCCAGAGAGAGGATCTATAATCTGGGGCGGGGCGGGGGTGGACGAGTGTAGAAAACAGGCTCTGGAGGTGTCTGGTCGGGCCTTGGGAAGTGGTGTGAGCTCAGCCACAGGGCACAGATCGATTAGGTATGTCTGCTTGCACTGCATTGGGCTGTTCACCCCAGCAGCCAACCACACAAATGGTCCGGGACACAGACCCCCGGCCACCACCACAGACACACTCCTCCATCCTTTTTAAACAGCAGAAGAGCTAGAGTTAGCTGTAGGCCTACCTATTGCCCATTGCACTTCTCTTTCCACCCTTCCCCATCCAATCGATGTGCACTAAGCCGCCTGAACCCATCTTCAAGGGATAGAAAGGCTAAGCAGAGAGATTGGAGAGTGGCTGGAGATTGGGACTGTGCAGACAGTTTCAATACTAGCTTACCTGTTATTTCTCATGTGATGACATGGGCCTGTATGTTTCTAAAGCTCCCTGTGACAAAAGCAATCAAAACAGTATTTTGCTTCACAATTTCTTCCCCCCACCCCCACTGCTTTCCGACAACGACTTCTTCCCTCTCCCCATGTCTGGGGCAGTGCAAATCCCACTCTGAGGGTGGTCAGTTTTACATATTGTGTGTCACTAGACGGCTATAAAGGGATTTAACATTTAGTAAAGCATAATCCATTGCAGGCTTTGTGCCTGCCTAAGCTGCACACATCAAATCTGATTGCAGGACGGCTGCTACCAATGACCAAGCTGGAAGAGGAAAACATGCGATAACGTGTGCACACACACACACACACACACACAGGGCTCATCACTTGAACAATAAGCAGAGGAGACAGCAGGAGGTCAGTTGCTGAGGTGGAGGGTCTTCAGTGTTGACAATAGGAGGTAAATTACACACTGTACCAGTGCTGGGGCAGCCGCTACCCAATCCCAGCTCATCCCTAATCTAAACCAATCTAACAGTTCCAGTCTATGTGATGGGAGCAGATTGTGACACTCGGGCCGCTCTAGACCTGTCAAACTAATTGAAGGAGAAGACAGGAAATGTAAATATTCCCCATGAACCAGACACTGGCTGTGCTGTTCACTCGGATGTGGACATATAAATATTCTGCAGGGCTAATCCACTGAGACCGCCGACTTTGTTTATATTCCTTTTGAATGTTTCATTGATGTGACTGACTGCTTCCGTTTTTTTTGTAACCCTCCCTCCTCTCTATACCCCCCCCCTCCCCCACTCTCCGCATGGTTAACTATGAAACAAAGCGATGGTGCTTTCTCTATTAAACATGAAATGCGGAGTTGCAGAGACAAATAGCGACTGAAAAACAACAAGACTTTTTAGGGTTTACAGCGACTGCTTGCTCGAGGACCTCCACCGAGACCAGTGCAGGGATGATTTAGCCAACAAGATTATGCAGCTAGACAAAAAGTGTAGGATGGTGAGGTCTGGCTGTTTCAATGCACCTACTTGAGGCCGTCTCTTTGGTAGCTGAAAAGAAAAAAGGAGGGCTGTTTGTGTGGATGTCTGTATGGGTAGTTTGTAATTTCTTACGTCTTCCCATTAAGTACCCAAGCAATGTGGGCCACCCCCACCCCCACTGCTTGACCTTTTGCTAGCTGCTAGATAAACGAAAAGACATGGCGGCAATGATTTAGTTGCAAGACGGATAGCACTGAGCAGTAGGAGAGCAAGAGCAGACACACACACACACAGCTTGCTAGCCTGGCTTCCTTCCGACAGTGAGTGTTGACATTCCCCCCTCTAACACAACCAATTTATAAATACTAGGTGAAGAGAGTCCATGTTTACAGCTGCGGAAAAGGTTGGTTCTCTTTTTAGCCTCATTCAGCCGGCATAATAAAGACATTGCAGTGCAGCTCAAACATCTCTCCAGGAAACCAGAGTACCTTTTAGCCCCCGAGAGGAGATGGTATACTTTCAGTGAGTCAGATGGTGTTGGGATGAAATCATTATCATGGCTGTCGTCACTATCTCATCATCTAGTGAAGCACCACTTTGCTTTATTGACTTAGCCCAAGACAAAGCACAGAGTGGGTCAACTTGGAATTGATTGTATGATGCATCGGCGTCTGGCCTGAGGGAGTAGTTTTGCTGTTCGAGTGTAGCTACTTTGGAGAACGTGCAATCCCTCGGCAGCTTACAACAACAGAGGTATGGCTGTTTCTTTAAAAACCCAGAAACCAACAATTGATTAATTCAAAATGGGTTTTACTTCCACAAACAAGCTTATTGAGAACAAAGTGGGATATTAGAAAATGAGTGAGTGTGATGTTAAGAAGGTGGGTTTAGGATTATCAGCAAACTGGGAAAATTGCTTAATGGAGGTTGACTCATGTTTACTGCAGTTGGTGACCATGCTAATGAGTACAGCCGACCTGTTGACACAATAAGATTAGCCATAACTAGGCCTTACCTCCGGGTCTGTAAACAACATCGTCTTCCGTGATGAAGGACGTGATTTCTCCGTTCTCTGTGCGCTCGTAGCGCGACTTCTTCTTGGGCGTCTTCTTTTTGCCCTTCTTGCCGGCCTCCTCGGCCGTGCCGCTGCCTCCACCTGTGCTGCCATTATCGTTGTCCTCATCCTCGCTGTGCTCGCTCTCTGCATAGTTCTTGGCCCCGCCCTCCAGCGTACAGCTGCGTCGGGGCCTGGAGCTCTCACTCTCGCGGTCAGCCCTGTCCCCGTCCTGACGCCGGGACTTGCCGGCCTCTCTCTTGTCCCGGTCCCTGTCTCTGTCTCTGTCCCGCTCTTTCTCCCTCTCCTTCTCTTTGTCGGCCGTCATGATCCGCCACGTGCCTTCCTCAGTCCTCTCACGGCTGGGCCTCCGTGAAAGGTAGACTGTGAGCCTGGGCTTCAGTCTTCTGAATTTACCAGTCAAATCCAGGGAAAATTTGGCCACACCAACAACCCCAGTGTTTCAGAAAAGCTGTGGACAAGAGAAGATGGACAATTAGCATAACCCATTGTCAATAACCATCATCCTTACATTAGTGAAAGTGTTGCTCAGTGGTGTTTTGTGGGTGAGAAATACAAGATCAGTTCCTAGAGATCAGGCAGCTGTGCCGACTCTTCTCAACATTACAGTAATTGTTGGCACTCCCTTCCACAGCCATGTATACTCTGGAGAGCACGGAGTAGCTTTATCAAAGAACAGAAACTTCCAGCTTTCTGCTCAAACACATTTCCATTCCTTCAGAGAGGCGGTAAAACAGAGTTATTAAAGGGTAAAAGAATGGAAAAAAAGAGAGTGAGAAAAATAAAAAGACGTGTGCTGCATGTAAAGTATTTGTAACACAATGAGCTAAAGGGAAGTCGTAACAGAATAAGCATAAAAAGGTAGGATGCACTGAGGATGAGGCACGCAGCCAATAGAAAGAGATAATATGTCGAGGGGCTTTTCGGCACAAGACGCTGCTCGTCTTTTGCAATGCCACGGGAGAGACAGCATGAAGCTCAATGACAGAGTTAACTGGCTAGCTTCACTGCAGACCATCTGTGATGACACCAGGCTCAATTTTACTCATCTGTGCGTGTCTGTCTGTGGATGTGTGTGTGTGTGTGTGTGTGTGTGTGTGTGTGTGTGTGTGTGTGTGTGTGTACACTCTCTACTGGACTGCACCCCAGCCCAACCCTCTGCCCTGGCTGACAGTGCACCACTGTGTTAATGTGAAGTGACAGCTCTGGAGGGAAGAACACAGCAATCCAGTGGGAACGGAAAGGGAGAGGAGAGAGGCCGAGCCAGTCATTTGCCATGTCCAGTCCACTGCCATTTTCAGCTACCGCCATTCACTCAAAAAAGAACCCAGCTACCACTTTCTCGAGCCATAATGAAATCCTCCACAAAACAGCGAAGTGGGCAAAGCTGAAGCAGCACGCTGTCTGCACTACACTGCCCTACACACTGCGCCTACAAAAGAGCCTTCTCATTTATTGCCAGTGTTTGCCCCCTCCACCCCCCACTGCAACAAATTAACTAGAAATAGTTATTACAGCTCCCAGAGGGATCAGACCAGGCAATCAGCACCAGCGTTACCATGGTTGTGAGAGCAGGGTGGGAGAGGGAAAGTGAAAAAAGGAGGGAGGGATAGAGACTGAGCCAGGTAAGGCAGTCCCGGCTTCAAGCGAACATTATACAGCATGTGGGTTTATTGAGAGAGCAACAAAGAGTGAAAAATATAAGGAAAGCGAAAGGTGGAAGAAAGGTTTTTGGCAGGTGCGCGTGCACACACACACACACACACACAATGAAGCATGTTTGACAACGGTGCTCCTCAGCAGCGGGTGCTGTCATCTCGTGAGCAGACACCAACTGACAGGGCAGCTGCTCTTGTCCTCGGCTTCAACACAAACACGGGGCCTGATTAAACCGCAGCCTCGTCACAGCCCCATTAATCACCTAATGATGAGTTACCACGGCGACCACTGGGCTGCCAGCGTATACACACAAGAACACATTAGTGCACACACACAGGACGCGAGGGCTCAGGAGAGTTCAAGCGCGCATGTGCGTGAAGCAACACACACTCACCGTGGATACACAGAGTTGGTGCGCCAAAACACATACTGTGTGTTTGGCGCCTCCCCCTCCCCCATATCCAGCAGCATGCCTTGGAGGTGTGAGGAACATGAAAACATTGATGAAGGTACCATTTGATAGCAGAGCTCTAATCCTGGGAGCTGCCAGAATTTGTGTATGAGCTAAGCACCTCTTCTCTCCTCTAATCAGTAACATAAGCCTCTTCCAATGAGGACCCTGAACTGTTGCAAATGGGGGGTTGGCCCATTCTCCTTTGATGTTGTGGGCTGCTTTAAGCCTCTGTAAGTATCTTTACAATCTAGATGCTATTAGTTTGCATCTGGATACACTTTACACAACTGCCTCATTCCAACGTCTGCACCTCCAATTGCCTCGCTGACGTTGACATTATTGTATTCTATCAAGCCTCAGAGCAAAACAAATTCTGCATACGGATATGCTCACGTTGAATTGTGTTTAAACTTTTACTAATCAATTAACAATATGTTCAAGAGTCTATTGTTAATGTGCTGCACATCAGCAGCTGTAGTTTGATGCAGACAAAAAAAGCCATTTGAAGTTGAACAAATTGAGTGAGTAAAAAGGAGTGAGTCAGTGTGAAGTGAAGTAGTAACACTGTGGCAATGAAAAGTCATAATGTATTGATGGCTGACGGGGGAGAAGAGAAAGTGAGACAGAGAGAGAAAGCGAGTGAGAAGGCTCTCCTCCACCCACTGCCCGGGAAACAAAGTGCTAAGTAGAAAGCAGCGCTGGCTGCCCGGGCCGATGAATAACGCTGTGAGGGGGCAGGTAAAGCTTGGAGCTATTACACATCAATCACTGGGCCAGGACCCTTTGAAAGATACCAGCTGTCTTAATGGAAAAGAGAAGGTGGGGAGGGGTGGCAGTGGCTGGAGAGGGGTTGAGGGGGTCCCAGCCAACGTCACCTAGCCTAATCCACCATTCACATTACTGCAGTGGAGTCAAGGGCTAGCAGCCAGCGGGGGCCCCGCTCAAATACATTTCTCTTTTCCGTGCCTGTTTAAATGAGACCTCTGGCCTAAAAAAACCACACAGTTTGTGGCTCGATTAACACATCATCCCCCACAACGGCCACACAGCAGGTTTCTGTTACTAAACACTGATTTTTTTACATTCTCTCTCTCTCTCTCCCAAACAGCCTTTTTAAAAAGCCATGTTTTATTCATTCCAATCACTCCCACATTTACCCAAATCCATGCTCATCTCTGTAGTTTTAATCAAAACCTGTCTAAGGATAAACATCCAAATTATCGCGCTTTGCTTGAGTACCTATACAGCTGTAGGGTTTCTTTTTTTTTTTATCCCACCAAATCTTAGTAATTGATTATGTTGGATTCCAAATTCTCAAAAGCTGGACTTTTATTCATACAGCATTTTATAGAAGAAATAATAGAGAAGCTAGAAATGCCTACATTTAAATGCAAAATAGAATCTAACCACAATATAACCAGCACAGCGATCCACTCGGTTTTGGGAGAGAGACTGAAAAGTCATTCATGGCATATTCAATTGGAGAATTGTGAAGTAGCAAAATGTGATTGGCAAGGATTTAGGTCCGGCTTTGCAAAGGGATTGAACGAAATACTCGCATGAATACAGATTAGAGGAGAACAATGTTAGCATGAATATACACAGGGTTATTAACAATGAGGGCAACTCAAATTGATCCGAATAAACCAGCCAGATCCTCGGCAGTGCACGGATCCTAGCTGTGGTGATGTTGAGCTGCAGCAGGTTTTCGTCAGCTCCAATCCATTACTCAGTGCCATCTAATCTAAGCTGCCATCCAAGCCCCCTAGAAACAACAGCACAATGAAAGGCTCTGCTGGAGGCAAGGGGGAGGCCACTTCATAAGGGATTCTCTGTGGTCTCTGCACCCTTCCCGCTTTGTCTTAACTGGTGCAATCACGGCTTGCTTTATTCTCAGAGGCCCTCTCTGTTTTAGTTCACACAGGGCAAAGACACTTGTCTGCTCCACTTGTTTTTCAATTCACTGATGAGTAACCACATCTTTTTTTCCCTCTGCTAAAGCTGTGCTCACAAAGGCTCTATTTTTAGCTGGCATCCGGGGGTTAGTTTAGTAGGTAAAAGCCATGCTCGAGAAAAGATAGCTTGGGGCTTTCCAACATGAACATTTAAACCTGCCTAGAGACTGCCATGGTAAAAGAAAAAGCACTGCTGCACAGGAACAGTTTCTCATGCACAACAACACTGTGTGCAACAATAAACTTTCACTGTCTAAAACGATTAAGACAATTTACTAAATCTCCCCAGGCACACAATAGCAACCTATACTTTCTTTTTGTAATATAAACCAATACCCACAAAGTCAAACATGTTCTCTATCCGACAGTCCACAGGTACTTTTAACAACAGACACGAGGATCAGACTGTGTGCTCCATGGGGTCTAAGCCTCTACTCCATCTCTAAAAGAAGGCTAAATCCTAGTCTAGTCCCTGTTTGTGTGCTCTCCGGGAGAGCTCCAAAAGGCCCTGAGGGGGCCGCTCCACAACCCAAGATGTCCATTATCTACAGGGACTTCATTTCACAGCCTAATACCATCTACTTCAAGACACAGTACCTCTCAGTCTGCCACGTTTGTCTGGCTGGAGCAGAGCTGAAGGCCATTTCAGCGGCTCTGACTGCTTCCACGAGGCATCATGTTTAGACACGGCTCCTGAGGGAAATGCCAGGGCTGTCCATTGTCACCCTTCCCCTTTCCTCCAAATGAGGCACTCCTGAGTAATGTAATCGTGAGCAGGCCAGTAAAGGACCTCGCCCAGTGTGTCATTGATAAGAGAAGTGGGAGAATGTGAGGTGCGTGGCGGCAGACAGCACTATCGTGAATGTGGCTCTTAATTGAGTTTCCCTGTAAATCTGCAAGGCTGCTTTTTCTGCAGTGTGAATAAAGTGCCTGATTCGAAAGGATTTCTAGTGTTTTTCACCTCTGGAGAGGCACTGACAATTCCATTTTTTGGTGAATTATGATGTTGTAATGGAAATGTATCAAAAGGTAAAGCTAGGGTCAGGAGAGGTATAAATATGCACTGGGGACACATTCAAGTCTGACTTGTACTAAAAAATATCTGGATCATATAGTATCTTCAAACATTTATCTCTATAAAATGGAACAGAGCTCTAGCAGGGGGAAGAAGGAATGAGTTACATGACATTTTCTCAATCAGATGTATATAGTAAAGAGATTTACTGGGAAAGAAGAAGAAAAAAAACTCAACAGTGATTTTGTCTTCTGTTAAAATGAAAGGACTCTTGAGATTTTAATATTTGAGCACTCAATCATGTACCACTTCCACTGATATTCTGCAATCAAATACCCCCACTCTTCCTCCCAGATCTGCCTATCAGCTTAACGATGCTATCCGTCAGTTCAACTTCAACTGGTAGCCTAAATGAGTGCGCGAGAGGAGGAAATGTATTCATACAGCTGCCCTACATCCTCCAGCTACTCTAATCACTATGTCACACAGAGCGGCGTGCCAACACAGAGGAAAAACTAACATAAATAGATTAGAGTGACAGATAAGACAGCTCTGAGGTTTTAGACTGACAGCGCAGGCCAGCGGGGGCACTGAAGGATGTCTTCAAGAACAGCTCCCCAAAACAAAGCCATTAGGTCGATACACAGAACAATTTTTCCACTTAAATTATTTAGCTATGTGGTGTCAAACTCTGCTCTTTCCTTGAGCAGATGGTCGGGGTGGAGGGGACGATCCCTCCATTCAACGTCTTACAATGATCCGGGCCAAAAAACACCTCCACTTCTATATACACCGCAGGATGGTTATAACCTCTAATTAGGAAGGGCTATTATTTCATATGCAAACTCCTCTAACCACCAACCACCAACCAGCCAATCATCGCGATTGACTAGCGCACAATTGACAAAATAAATGAAACAAAAGGACTCGGTCTTCGACGCAGAACACCCCTCTTTGTTTGTTCCCCTCCATGCTAATTTCAGCATGCTCGCAACCAGAGGTAAAACTCACGTCAGTCAATGTGTGAGCACTGCAAATAGACACCCCGCCAGTGAACATCCCTCCACTTGGAGATATGTTTGTTCAAGGAAAAAAACAGCTTTGGAAAGCAGTCAGCGGGGGCAGGTGACTCGGGGAGTGAAATATGCAGTGTAGCGTTCAGCCTTGTCATCCACCATCTCAGTCGTGCAGGTCAGTGATCCTAGGGAGAGGGGAAAGCACCCTCTGCAGTGCGCATGAGGAGAATAATATGAATCATGACTCTGGGAGGTCTTATTCTGAATGTGTTTCTTCTTCCTCATCAAAAAACAAAACTAGCTAGGGGGGGAGGCCAGTAGCGATGAAAACACTCCTGGAACAAGCAGGATCTGAGCTCACAGCTCCCATATCCTCGGAGGACAGCTCATAAAACATGCAGTGGCTGGGACTGGGCCTCTTACACAGCAGTGGCATTTTAGTGGACCCTGTCACAAACACAGAGGCCACACACACACACACACACACACACACACACACACACACACACACACACACACACACACACACAC
>JAVQJL010083971.1:0-17405 GCA_036024295.1 Nannoperca obscura
GTAGAGAGCGGACGAGTAGTGATTACGTAGGGTATTTGTACGGAAATGGCGTAGTGGCGTGGATGACGTAATGGGGGTGTGTTCCTGCTCCCGAAATCCGCTAAATAGCAACAATTAAAATATTATAAATGATTAATGAATGTAGTATTTGTATCTAAAACTATTTGTAGAGCATTTTTATACACAAGTAGTGTGTTGATTGTATGATTAAATAAAATGTTAGCATATTAGCTTCAACTGGAACCATAACGTAGAGCCAAACAGAGCCAGACATTTCCTTGTTAATAATAGAGATGGTTGTTTTAGTTGTCTTTTGTTGATGAGAGGCAGTGACATTAAATGTTAGATATGCATTTATCATCTGTTACAGTTTTGAGACAATATTGCAAATTACCTTTTGTTTGGGTGTTGGGTTGCAAGCTTTTTATCAAGGTTTTTTTTTTTACGTAATTGCTGTAAGCCTATATGTGTGTTATTTGACCTACAGTTGTATTTTCCAGGAAGAGAGACAGTTTCTGGCATTACACATAGTGATATGTCAGTGGGAAAATCCAGGTTTAAAAAACACTCAGCTCTATAATAAGGGAACATCTCCCTGAACTTTAAGAATCACTAGTTTCTTAAGTCCAATGATAGTGATCCAGCAATTAAATGTTAAATGTTTCAGTTATCCAGCTCCAGCCTTTTGTTCAAAAGCAAAAAGATGAAAATTAGCATCTGAAATAGTATCGGAATTATCATCAAGCAATTCGAGCATGTAAATACCTTATTTTTATCTTTTAATAATAAATGTGAATTTATCTGGCGGTTACATCATCATCTGACGTTTTTAAGCTTGAGGGATGTGAGAAGTCGTCAGTTATGTTTTAGTATGTATGTCTTAGATGTTAGACAGGCACAGCTGAGAATGTAGAAAAAAAGGCAATAGCAAAGTAATTTCCTCTTGTGCGTTTCCAGTGTTTTGTCGAGCAGAACTGGTTTCACCTGATTGGGATCATTTGCGGTCTGGCCATCTACAACTCCACAGTGGTGGACCTCCATTTCCCTCTGGTTCTCTACAAGAAGTTGCTTGACGTCTCACCGACGCTGGAGGACTTCAAGGAGCTCTCACCCACCGAGGCCAGGTAACATTTCCTCCGAGCGTTAAAGGAGAGGCTGTGCAGTGCAGGACATCTTGACAGCAACGTCGAATAGGTTCCCCCCTCTCCTATTTAAGATTCACACAGATGGAAGCTTTTTTTAAAGACGTTGCCCATGCTGCAAACATTTTATCTTGATTGTGAACACATTTTGCAGCAGGTCCAAAATGGGGAACTTGTTATGGGATTAGTTGTGCTCATTTTAAAGAGCCTCAAAGAGAAATTCTTTCCACCTGTTGCTCCAGAAGTGCAACTGAATAGTGTGAAATTGCAAAGCATCAGACACAAATCCTGTTCTGCTCAAACGCCCCTGATGTGGTTGGTATTTGATTTTCTTTCACTAATTATCATTTCCTTTGCCAGCCCACCTGTCCTCTTTCCATGTTTCCAGTGTTTTAATGGTAAATATCCAGCATGTTCTTTGCAGGAAAACTAACACGACACTCCCTCAGAGTCATCTTCTACATTATTCTTCACTCAACAGACTATTTTGGGTGTTCCTCGTCTGTTTGGTCCATGCAGCAGTAGGGCAGGCACAGATAATCCCTGCTTTTCATGTTAGAAGTCAAATAGGGACAGATTTAATCCTGTGACGGCAGGTGAATGCAGTAAACTGTCTGATATGGTAGAAAATAATCTGATGTATAATCCCACAGAGTCGCAGATATTTCTGAAATGAAGAAGGTATTATTACAGCTATCAACAAAGTCCTCAGCTATGCATGATGATGATGATATGCGTGAAGGAGCTACTAATTAGTTTCTGACCTCATTGTTTTGTGAAAATGTTTAATGATGGTGATTCTGGCCTTTGATTTGTTTTTAACCCCACACTAATATGATTATGAGCTTGTGTTTTTCCCCGCCATCATGATTGTGCGTTGATAGTGTTGTTCCATGCAGACATCCATTCCTTCTGTTTATTCTTCTGCAGGAGTCTACAGCAACTTCTAGACTATGAAGGAGGTGACGTGGAGGAGACGTTTCTGCTCAACTTTGCTGTAAGTGTAACTTTTCACCTGTTACCCTCATTTATGCCAAATGTAAAGGATAATACCAACTTGATGATATCAAGATGTCTTGATATTTTCCGACTTCCCTTCCCTGTCCATGGCACCCAGCTCCAAGCCCTTTGGTTTCTACAGAAATCTTTCAAAAGGACACAAATGTAGGGTTTGATTTTTAAAAGAGGCTAAATAATTTCCTGAAACATCTGTGCACTGTTGCTTTTAGCAAACATTTTACACACTGGAGTAAAAGGGTCTATTTGTTGGAGACTATTTTCAGTTGCAGATTAATACAGATACTATATAAAGCACTGCTATATAAAGGTAGCACTTACAGGGAGTATTTACAGCAGCAGGATAATGTTTGTGGTAGTGGTGGGTGATACCACACAATTTGGTTCAGATTTGGTACCATCAAATACAAAGACCAGAATGACCAATATTGATATGATACTTGTAATTATTAAAGCAGCTAATGTCCTAATATGTTTTTTGAGTTTAATGCATCGCTAACAGGCTTCTGAATTATTTTACCCCCATTTCCTGTCTTTCTTTACCTGTCACTATTCAAATAAAAGGCCACAAAATAAATAATATGTTTTTAAAAAACAACAACACTTAGTATTGGTAGGTAATGATGTGTTTTTAATAGTTTTCGTACAACAATGGAGGTCTATGGCACAGAAGATATATCAGGCTTTGGTAACACAGACAATTCTTGTTAGTAGAATCATTGTTGGTTTTGGTCTTTTTATGGGATTTGTTGACAAGAAGAAAATTACGTAGCGTCACCAAACTTATCCTTCAACTAAAAACAGTTGAATTATGAGCAAACTACTCCCTGCAATGTCTACACTTCACTCCTGAAATGAAAACCTGCAAAACTGAACACTATTCATTGTGCTCACATCTCAGATCACGAGGGAGAACTACGGGATGACAGAAGTCAAGGAGCTCATTCCTGGAGGAGAGAGCGTCAGTGTGAACAAAAACAACAGGTGAGGCAGCTCCACAGATCAAAAATGCACTGCACATAGTTCCACGCAACAATTTCAGCACATTGTCTTTTTCTGAACTTTTCATTCACTTGATGTCCCATTTCAGGTGACCTTTTTTATGAATATGTTAAATGCTCTACACTGTTCTTTCTGAAAGATCAACAGATGACTGAGTAAAAAAAAAATATATATATGTTTTTTTCTTTTTCTGGCACTGAGATGATCATGTGCTCACACAGCTGGCAGTCCATGTCCCATTGTTCCAACTGAAGGTCATGTTCTGTGCTGAAAACATAGAAAACAAAGATTTTGGTATTTTAAGCATCATTCGATTTGTTTTTCTCCACCGACACCACCCTGTTTCTTAACTCGTCCTTGTGCCAGTGGCATTGATTACAGTGTTATGTGGAGGAGTCCGCAGAGAGGCGTGGGGCGGGCGGTGTCAACATGTCTGGCTGCTGGCGCTGAACAGATGGCGAGAGCGGCTGTGACCCAAGTTGTTCCTTCAAAATCCCCTTAACACTCAGATATAAAACTGTAATAACATAAATGATAACGAAAATAGTTTTTGCTGTGGTTTAAAACATCCACACAACAAACACTGAAGGAGACATGTTGATTTAGACTGAAGGGCAGTTTGTCAGACAGATGATTTCCTGTCTTTGTGTTTGACTTAGTGTTTGTGAACTCTGTGGGTCTGTTTTATTGGGCCAGTATTGTTTCACATGGTGTTATATGCATCTGTGTATTATATTTGTTAGCTTATCGAGGTGTTCAGGTGCAGCACTGTGTGTGTTACATGAAGCTATAGAGCAGGTTTTTTCTTCCCTCTCTTCCCAACTTCTTTAAACACAGTAAAAAAAGAAAAAGCATCTCGCGTCCTGATTTTCAGGTTTTTTCTTTTTTAACAGGATATTGTGACATGAGGCATGTAAAAAAACAAGTTCTCATTGTGTGTAAACAAATGGCTGCTTAAGGGCAGTTTTATTTTGTGAGTGGTGAACGAAAGGGATTGTTCAGAAATGTTTCGGATTTCAAATTAAGCAACACCTCTTGGTCCATGCTGGAGTCAGTACCATAGAGTTTGTTTTCCAGTAAGTTAAGCAAAGGAGTTAACTCTTGATCCACTGTGGGCAAACACCCTTTGGAACTTTGCAGCATATAAATAAAATGAATACATTTTAACTTTTAACTTCTCACCCTTTTAAAAGGTGTCTGTGATTGTTTCTGATGTGTCTAATGGTGTTTGCATGTACAGTATGTGCACTTATTTCTTCTGCTGTACTGAGATCTCTCTTGCAAAAGCAATCTCAATGACTGAATTATATTAAGGATATAATAATACTAAAATATTTAAATATAAAATACAGAGATTTGAATACACATTTGAAAATGTGTCAAAATGTGTGCACACGCCTTCAGTCACCAAATAAATAATATTCTGTTTATTTTTATACAATAAAGTTCACCTTAATATACAATGCATTGTACAAAAAAGTAAATATATCAGTGATTAATATTTGTTCAAAATGTCATATTGTATGCTGCTCAAATTTCATAAATTTATTGAAGCTATGCATTTTTTCCCCCCAACAACTTATTTTACATACATGTGCAGTATATTATTACTCCTCGCTGATGCTATATGATGCTTATATTTAGTGAAGCATTCAAACTGAAAATGCAATGCTTTTATGGCTGTAACATTATATTGAATAGGAATATTCAATATTTTATTATAAATATATATATATAATTTTTTTTAAATGTACATTTTTTATGTGGTTTGGCTTCACAAAAGTTTTAAATAAACCTCAGTAAGCTCAAACAATGTTTAGCTGCACTACCTGCATTTGTAAAGATGGACTCACAGGTGGATCCAACAGGCTGCTGAAGAGATTATTGATTTAATCTACCTGAGCAAACCTCACTAAACAAACTCGGCTGGATGAAGAGGTTGTTAATAAACTCCTGTGAGCCTGAAAGCAAAACATGTAATGGCTTTAAAACAAAGCTGAAGTTAGTTGTAACACACACACACACACACACACACACACACGCAGACACACACAATGGAGGAGGAAGCGGGTGTTTACAGTCACACCTGAAGCCTTTCCTTATAAACTGATTTGTGAGGATACAGCTGCGGTGCAGAACAAATTAACGATCTAAATGTTAACATAATCTGTATGTGGTGTGTGTGTGTGTTTCAGGAAGGAGTTTGTGGAGGCCTACCTGCGCTACGTGTTCTCAGACTCGGTGAGCGAGCAGTACTTGGCCTTCTCCTCTGGCTTCCTGAAGGTGTGTGGGGGCGAGATCCTGTTGCTGTTCCAGCCCTCTGAGCTGATGGCCATGGTGGTCGGCAACAACAACTACAACTGGGAGGAGATGGAGAAGGTCAGTATGTGGTTTAAATAGAAACCACTATGTGCAAATTTCTCCACATAGAAACACACAGTGTTTGTAGCAGCAATGTGTCCAAGAGTCTCTGGACACATTTACTGTCCTGCAGCAGAAAGTACAAACCGCTTCTTGTTCGTGGTCAGATACGTCTCTCTCAGCTGTTCGGTTTCTTTTTTCAAGTTTGTGAACACGTAGTAGGGTCAGAACGACTGTAAGTGGAAATCCTCAAATCCCCAGTGACCCAAGTGTTTGCAAATTGGTAGTTATGGATGATGAGCATGTTTCATTGGACAGAGCTGGAAATCTGACTTTGACATAATCAACATCTGGCAAGTGAGTCACAGTGCTCGGAATATAAGGGTGTGCGTTACACTAACACAGTGGTGAACAGTAATGCATGACTCATGATATGCTGAAATGCAGTATTTAACTTGCTCAGCTAACAGCTGAGGCTGATGGGAATGTGATTAGTTTTGCAGGTATTTGGTCATGAAATAATAAGATATAAGAAATAGTCAAATGTTGACCTGCTGGCATCTCTACATAAAAACTCTGTACAAAACTTTATTAAAATGATTAAGATTAATTAAGATTAAGATGGCATGACATTCAGATGAGTGCTGCCGCGTTTGTAACAAAGATCTTCTACACCAAAAGACACGTTACTCGGTCCATTTCCGGTTTCCAAAACTGTATATCATAAAATTATGAAGAGAATAATTAAGAATCACAAAACACATAAGAACAGGAGGATATTGTAAGATTGATAAAATTACAACAATAAATATAACATAACAAGGATACAAATTAGGTGAAAATTCTTAATATATATTTAAAATACTAGATATAATAGATATCATTAATCATGATATATGCTTTTTAATTTTAAATTTATTAGTTTATATGATAGGGACAGTGCTCATTGATCAACAGAGAAAAGTCTGTAAATGAGCCAGAATTCGACTAAAAGGTTAATTGTTAATCTGTTGTCCCTGACCAGATGTTGACATGTCCAACTAAATAAATAGTAAATAAAAACAGTTTATGTGAATGACACCAACAGTTTGCTTATTTTGAAGCTTGGGAACGTTGGGATATTTTGGCACTTAGTTTTACATATTTTACTGGTGATATCAGCTCTCGGGTCCAGAGGTCTCTGTTGTGCAGATTACGACATCACATCAGTGGAAAAACCTAAGAGGGATTGTTATCTGAGAAAAATGAGACAGTTGTCTGAAATTAGTTTACATTTTTATGCAGTAGGTGGAGAAAATACAAAGATGCATGCACGTCCCTGAGGACTCTGTTTTACTGATTGATGTTGTGTAAATATTACTGCCAGAGAGGAAATGGTTTAGTAATGATAAAACAGAAATGCTTTTCATCACCACATCTCTTCTCTTTGCAGAATGCCGTTTACAAAGGGGAATATACATCCACTCATCCAACAGTCAGCTTGTTCTGGGAGGTTTTCCACGAGTTCCCTCTGGAAAAGAAGAAGCAGTTCTTATGTAAGTATTTAATTGGCTCATTACTGGATCTGCATGGCAGTTTAATTCTCACGCTCAAACATCTTAAAAATACTGTGCAACAATGTGAAGGTCCCACATGAGAATATACTGTCTGCACCCTCTCTGCTTTAACTAAAGTCTGAACATGTTGTCAATAATCTCAAGAGCTTTGTGGTAAATGCATCACTGCCACTGTGGGTTCAGACCAGCGTGCTGCTGGTGGGAAGCACGTAAAAGCATAATTCACACAAGTTGAAGTGAATTCGTCTGGTCTGACAGTAGAAAGAGTGCAGGACAGCTGCGGGAGAAAAGGGCCAATGAGTCAGGAACCTTTCCTAGATTTTCAACCATTACCCTCAGAGAAGGAAGAGCAAAAGGAACAAACCGTTTATATGAGGTCTGTTTTTTTAGGCCACAGTATGCAGGGTGGTGAAAGAGTGTGCAGATGCTGAATTCAATGATTTCAAAACCGTGGCCTGAAACCTATATGTACACCTACACCCTTGTTCCTTCAGGGCTTAATTGTGATAAAAGTAATTGTGGGCTTAACATCTTGATGCTGATCAGATCTCATCTCAAAGTCATCCAGAGAATAAGAATAACCTCCCCATTTTCAACTTTTTGAAAAAAAACGTTTTGATGTTTTTATTAGCTTAAGACATGAGATAAGTTTCTCAACGCTGTTGATCACTTTCATTGACAGTGTTTCATCAGATGAACTGAAATGCCAAAATACGTAGATTGTAGAAACAGTGTTGCTGTTACATAGTTTGTCCACTAGAGAACTACAGTGTATCTTGGTCACAAGTCACTAACACTCAAATTCAAGGGATGAAAATATTTTTTTAAATATATATTATAATTATTATATTGGCTAATATTGTTATAAGATTTTTTTACTCTCAAATATTGATCTTGATCAGTTGGGCTTTAGTTTAAAAGTGGTTGTCCACTGAACACAGGGTTGGAGGTTTCGATCCCCAGCGCCTCCTGTACGTGTCTTTGGGCAAGACGCTGAACCCCAAATCTTGGCAGTCAGGCCAGTGTGTGTGAATGAGAGGCACTTTGCATAAAAGCGCCATATATAGAAAGACATTTACAATATGTGGAGCGCTCTAACTCCTCTGACCTCTGTGTCTCCCCCCTGCAGTGTTCCTGACCGGCAGCGACCGTATCCCCATCCACGGCATGGAGAGCCTTCGTATCGTCATCCAGTCCACCACAGCAGAGGAGCACTACCTGCCGGTGGCCCACACCTGCTACAACCTGCTCGACATGCCCCGCTACCAGACCAAAGAGATCCTGCGCCGCCGTCTCACTCAGGCTGTGGAGCAGTACGAGGGCTTCAGCCTGGTCTGAGGGACAGATCTTCAGCAGTTTAACGCACTTTAACAGCAATACACCACCATGTCAGTGTCAAAAGGGTGTAATGGGAGGCTTCAGGATACAGGAAGGTCACTCTCTTTTTATGCTCGTACAAGATTGTTAAGCATCTTGAATCTGAAAGGTCTATCTTTGTAAATGCAAATTATTACAGTTTTTATTGCTTTGGGCAAAGTTCCTCAACCTTTTAGGACCATTTGGGAGATATTTTCATGTGTGGATGTTTATTTGAAATGAATCACAGTCTTGAAATAAAAATGACATGTTGATATTCACATCACAACCTGGGATCATAAACATTTTGGGACCTAAAACTAAAGTCCAGAGAAGGTTGAGAAACTGGCTTTGAGTGTTACTGTAGTTTTATTTCTGTCTTCTTTTTTGCACAGTTGTGTATTTTATATTCAACTCCTTAAATTCTATTTTTCACCTTTAAATAATTATGTTATTACCTTGAGATAATATATCTGCTTTTTGTTACTTTTAATTTATTAAAGAGTGGTTATTTTTTGACAAAAGTTAAATGTGTATATACATATGTATGTAAATAGCACTTTGAATATAATCTCATCGCTGATCCTTTTAAATATGGACACCAGCATGTCCTCTCTGTCTGAAACTAAAGGACAATGGAAGAGTATAGGGCAGCCGTAAGGGTGCAGGATGAGACTTGGTGAATTATTATTTGCATTATTTGATCGTTGTTAGCTGTGGATCACAGAGCAGCGACTTTTTTCTTGAACCTGCATTCAACAGTGTTGCCTTCTACAGCAAACCCTACGTGAAAAGCTGAAGTTGATTTATAGTGGTTGTTGTCTGTGTGCATGTTGTTGAGTGAAAGCAAAAAAATCAAGATTGTCACTGAAAAAGTTTGACATTTTGACAAATACGCTTATTAGTTTGACGAGAAAGGGGTGAAACAGCTAGCCTGGCTCTGTCTTTCACAACAAATCCAGCACTAATATAGCTCAGTAATTAACATATTATATGTCTATTGTTTAAGCCATACTAAAAATACAGTAAAAACAATTATTCAACGTTTAAGTGGGAGTAATGTGCCGACATTGGCTGGGACCGGAGTTGCACTGGATTCTGTGACCCATCAGATTCTGTGGCCAAAGTTGGAAAGAAAGGCTAGGCTTATATTGCAACCTGAACACAGCATACTACCTCGCTAAAGTCTCAGCTTGTTGCCTGGCAACTGCTCAGAGCTAGGAACTAAAAGGTAACATACCCCCGCATTAATTGCAAAATCTTCGTTTTTACATCTCTGTTTTCTACGAATTAACCAAATTAGATATAACATATGAATTAGTGAGCTTTAGAGGTGCTAGTTGGAAGATTTTGTAACTGCTGGACCGAAAGTAAATCCCAAAATGCTCTTTATTAGTAATTATATAATGATTAAAATTAGTAATTGTAATTACCTTGTTTCCAAATAATTAAACTGTGACACGTGTGGCAGGACTTATTAAATACTAATAACTTGTTCCAAAACTTGCCCTGATAATGTATTTATTCCTACAGTTAAACCTCTTAATCCAAAATGATGTTTAATTAGGTCGTGCATTGGCGTGTGTGAAATGGTCTTGCAAATATATATATATTATATTTCATATGTCACAGTGGTGTATAGTGACTAACAGGTCACAATGACACATCCATTTAGCAATAACAACTCGAAACAGCCCAGTAATGTCATGATAACTCTGGGTTATTCTTCTAAAGGTCTTTAACACTGGACTCTTCTGAGATGTTTCTTGGGACAGTTCATCCTCTTAGCTCTATACACACGTTCTGATTTCTCCTGCAGAGTTTAGTCCTATGCAAAGGTTTGTGCAGTCCTCGACGTTTTTGCACATTTTAATGTGCTATACAGAAAATGTGATTTTTGCATAATTTGTCTGAAATCTACTCAAAGCTCTCTGTTCCAGCCAACTTTTTAAATAAAACAATACAGTGTAAAAGCACATTTCCTGCACGTTTCATGATTGCATTAGTGGTGAAAAACGGTGCAAGTCATCAAGTAATCACAAGGTTGGCAAGTTAATCCTCTGCTCCGGATCGCCAGGCCTGCTCCTTGCATGGTGGCTGCTATCAGTGTTGTGTGTGTGTGTGAGAGAGTGTGAATAAGAGGCACTTTGTTCTAGGTCTTTACACACAAGGGACATGACGAATTAATCCCATGAAAAAAATGCCTCTGCTGTGTAAATGCCTTAAAGCTGGAAAGCAGTGTATAAGTTGAGACTGAAAGTTCATTCTCGCCCGTTGACAAAAGGAGAACTCCAGGTCCAGCTTTCGATCATATCACATGATCTTTAGCACATGGAGTTTCACTGTTGTCAGTTGTTAAGAAAATGAAAGTTCATTTTTTTTAAGCCAATGTGGACGAGAAGTTCTTAAAGTGCTCTAAATCTACATTTTAAAGACAACTGGGCAACTCTGTCTGAGGATGTGATCAAAGACATGTAAACACTTAATTCATTTAAGGGTGCATACCATTACATTAAATACATATGTTTTAAAGTTTTTATGATGCAGATTGGACTTTTTTGTGGGAGTTGATCCCTCAAATGCACACACACGCATCACTGACACAACATGTTCCCGGAGCAAAATTATTTGTAGTTGGGGAAAATGTTCTCCAGTTGAAAGTGTGCAAACACAACTTATTGTTGCACAATTAAATTGTTGGATGGTGTCCATTTATGCAGAACAATTGCGCAACATTATCATTGCTTCATGTGTTTCCGCAAGAACTTTGGATTCATTTTTCATCTAGTGCCCGAAGCACACGTAAATAACACTGCAGAATTTAACAACCAGCTCAAAGAAGCAGAAGTGAGTCCAAGAGTTGTGTACAATGTTTTCACAGAGTATGCAAGTAAGAGCTTAGTGGCTCATTATATTTATTTACGGTCTGTTTTATCTTTTTATAGATGTTATTATTTTCCCCTGATTTTCCCTGAACACAACTTAATTTCAAACCGTGGTTTTGTGCTTTTTGCTACGTATAAACAGTATGGAAACAATGATTTATTCCACAGTTAAATGCAATATGTCTTTTATAACTGATTAATCGCTTAATCATTTTTCAAGCTAAATTTCAGCCTCCTCCATATTTCACTAGCCAATTGTAATCAAGAAAATAATTGGCAAATTAGTCAATCGTTATTTTTGGCCCAAAACTGTTATGTAGCCTACTGATGATGCAGATGAAGTTTCCATATCAACCCAGTCACACAAAGGAATTCCACACAGCTCCAAAACCTCAGTAAAAATATGATTTCATTCATATTATATACAAAATACAAATACAATTTATGTACTAAAATGTACACACTCAAAATTCATTAAGCCTTGCCAGTGTTCACATTCAGTAAAAACGAAATTCACAC
The DNA here is from genome assembly GCA_036024295.1 of Nannoperca obscura. Taxonomy (NCBI): domain Eukaryota; kingdom Metazoa; phylum Chordata; class Actinopteri; order Centrarchiformes; family Percichthyidae; genus Nannoperca; species Nannoperca obscura. Next base: position 11,839 of record JAVQJL010083971.1, read on the forward strand.
TGATAATCATCCATTTTGGAGAAAGAAAGGAAAAATGTACTCGCTCACAGAAATGTAAACATACAACACATATGATCCATATTTACAAAGGAACAAACACGAGCTCTGGAGAGGACGAGAAGGAGACAGACTGCTGGGAAATCTGCGGCTTCTAGCGCTCACCGCTTCTGTCCTTCAGTCGCCTCGCAAACAACGTCCTTGTCAATGTTTATCAGTGTGAGCAAAAACATACCAGTGATTCCAAGAAATAGCTTATTTGACATGAATGGGGACAGAAGAGATGCATAAAATATACAGTCATGTTTGAGAAAGTACCAGTGATCAGAAAAATAAGCTGTTTTACTGAATATGATGACATATTTTGGTTCGCAGTTTTACTCTGAGTCACTGTCTTTGGGTTGTATTAAAATTAGAAACCACTTCTTTTAGTGGTTTCTAATTATATTCAATTTAACTTCTAAAGAAGCAACATAAGATCATTTCAGACAGTATATGATGGTCAGAACTGAAATAGAGAAAGCTATTTGTTTAGTGAATACTGTTAAGCTGATTGAAGTTATTCAAACAGTAACGTCTCCCTTACAAAAATACACAGAAATCATGATCGCAAAATCCTTCTTAAAAAATCTATTATTTTACTTACAAGTTTTTTTTAGTTTTTTTAAGACTTCTACAGTGAAAAATATTTTTTCTGTTCCAATAAAACATTCAAAAGAATAGAAATAAATTATTAGCAATAAAAGTGTGATTCAGGGTTATATGTGTGCGTCTTTGCTTGTCACGAGAAGAAAAAGAAAAATGAAAAACACGTCCTCTTGTGAAGGTGAGGTTTGGATGGAAATGAACTTCTCGGGTGAAGCAGGTGACTCTGCGTTGATTTGAATCAGTCGTGGGTCGACGGCTCTCTGCGGGCTCCAGAGGAAAACCCTGCTGTGCTCCGCAGAGAACGGATTAACAGGCCGGTCCCTCCCAAGCCAGACACGAGCGACGCAGATGGAAACAAGAGAGGAAATCAGATCATTTCTCCGACAGGGTGAGATGTCTCTGGAGACTTGAGCATCAGTCCTTGTAGAGTCTTTTTTATTTGTTTTCTCTCAGATGAACTTAGTCGAGTCTCTTTTGCTGATGAGGACTTCCAGCAGCCGCAGTTTGGCTTTAACGTGCTTGTATTCGTTATATTCCACTGCCAGCGGGGAGCGATCCTCCTTCTGCACATTTCTATGGAAACAAGACAACAAACAGGAAGTTAAGCAGTGGTAAACCCATTATGTGATCTTGTGCTCGCTATGTCCTCTCTCTTATGTAATCCTTTCTTTTACCTTCCATTTTGTCTAAAGAACTGGTCCTCGAACTCTTTCAGGTCCTTGCGGAGTCTCTTCTTCTCCTCTCGGGCCTCTTGAAGTTGCTCCACAAGTTCCTGCCTGTAACAGAACCGGTAGAAATATTTTAATATCTCACACTGGAATGTTTACATGTGTTGAGAAGTACTCAGATGCTGCATTTCAGTGCCAGTACAACAATGTGAAGATACGTCATTAGTCCTGCATTCATTTTAAGGGACAAAAGTGTTTTCAGCTAAATATACTTAAAATATCAAAAGTACAAGTACTTGCTGTGACTTGAAGACATTATTGTATTGTTAATACTGATGCTTCATTGTGTAAGTTTTACTCTTAGCTGCTCGAGGTGGAGCTACTTTTAACTTTTTTAGATACAGTTACCCTGACCCGCAGGTATTTTAGTTCAGTGGTACTCAACCTAGGGGTCGGGGCCTAGAGGTAGTTTTCTCTAACCTTTGCTTTTTTTTGTGAAATATTGAATCATTTGACCTCCGACAATTATTTAAATGAAAGTTTAAAAGGGAAATGTCTCTTTGGTGGACACAAAGACATCTGAAACGTTACAACGGGACCAAACTCGACATTAATTTCTTATAAGGGGTCACAAGCAAAAAAGATAAGGAACCACTGGTTTAATCTTTAACGTGTTGTATTTTGTAAGATTATCTTTTTTTTTTTTTATTGTACAATCTCCAAACAGTAACTCCTGCTCTCAAATAAATGTAGTAGAATAAAAAGTACAATGTTTGCCTCTGAAATGACAGGAACAAGTATAAAGCAGAATAAAACTTTAAAATTGTACATAAATACAGTTCAGTTCTTGGTTGTCTTCTCTCTGCGTTTTCAATAACTTACATGGTGGCAGAGTGCAGGTTGGACAGCCTCATGTCCGTCGTGTTCTTCGAGGGTGAGAGGTCGTCCACGGGTGAAATGAAACCGTCCGCTTCCTCGTCCATGTTGTCCAGGAAGCCGAGGACGCTGAGGTCGGGCCGGACGGTCACGGTGAACTGGGTCTTTGAGTCTCCGTCGTCCTCTGAGCCGTCCTCTTCCTCCTGCAGAAACAAATAAGAGGTCAGATGGTGGCCGAGGGGTGAAAGCGACCGCATCGTGCTGCCGTACCGCGGTCTCAAACACTGCAGTGCGTGAAGATCGTGCAGTGTTAGTCAACAATGGTTATAAATCATCATGGTAGAGCAGCAAGATGCAATTCCATGGTCCCCATTTGTGATTCATGTTGACTCTCATTAGTATGTATAGATGGGAGTTAATGAGGGCAGTCGACTAGAAGACACACAGTCCACTGAGAACCAACTTTAGTCCTGAACCGACTACAAACAACTTTTACATTGTGTCTTTAAAAACACACAGGATCATTCGGCTTTATTACAACTTGGGTCTTATTTTTGGAGTTTTGACTGTCATTTCTTTTGCTTATTATAATAATGTAGACATCAAAGTTATTACTGAGGACATTTTAACCATTCATCCGTTACTTTAGCTATTCATTTAGCTAGTTTTCACACACTCTCAGGGAATCACAGCTGGCAGCTCACTGCAACCATAAATCTAATTCTATTTGCCTATATATTTATTTTCCTCATTAATACAAATATGTGAATATATAATTTAATTAAATCATCATTTCGATTTTCATTTTCAATATGTTCATGCATCTACTGGGGTACAAGTGACCCTATTTGGGACTCCGAAACTACTTTAATTGGTCAGTGATATTTGGTCAGTGATATTTGGTCAGTGATATTTGGTTAGTGATATTTGGTCAGTGATATTTGGTGGCCCTCATTGAACAGGAAAACCGTAAACGATGATGAATGTTTTGGTAAAAGGGTTGTTTGGGTTATAAAATTTAGTTTTCACTTCCAATTGAGTTCGACTAACCTGACGGTTTGTTTAACTTCTGTCTGACTGCTCATGTATCTGACTTCTTTTTAATCAATGTGTGTGACTAGATCTCAGAAAGTACAATAATACATTATTTCTGTTAGACATAAAGGCCAAAACTATAATAAATAAGATCTAAGTTGTAATAAACAAGAATCATCCTTTAAAACACGACATGTACTGCTCACACATTTCAATATATAAAAATAAAAAAATCACAGAGCAATTCAAACATCAGATCTACTGATTCGACGTCTCTACAGGTGCTGGTGGCAGGAAACAGGCAACTACCCAATCAACAGGCAGCAATCAGGTTCATTAGAGGGGTAAATGGTAGTTATATAAGGGGGAGGGTGGGGTCGGAGGGGTGTGGGGTGGGGCAGGGGAGCTGGCGACTGATTATTCAAGCAGCAGCAACAGCTCTTCACCTTGATATCATCGAAGAAAAGTGCGGTTTCGCCCTCGATAATAGGCTGAAGGAGGGGACCTCTGCGCTTGCTGGAGGGAGAGCCCTGTGGTGACGGTTAAGAAGGAGGCGTTAACCACGCTGAGACGCTCACTCTGGTATTTGCACCAAGGCCACGAGAAAACGCCACACTGCCTTTTTTTACCCTTCTTTTCTTTCGCTTTTTCAAGTCCAAATGGCAATCATAAAAAAAAAATAAAAAAATCTATTCTAATTTGTCTTAAAAAACAGCGCCCTGAATGTGGGCCAGGACCGGGTAAGTTGACTTATTTGGGATAGTAATATCACCATGTTTGTGCCTTGCGTAAATTTGGTTCAGTAGCCAAATTGTGACGTTTTGAGTTAATTAAAAAAATAAACAAAAAACAGGACCATGACTGTAATAAAACAAAAGTGATGCTTGTTACGGGGTTAAAAGCTGGGGGGGAAAAGTTGAATTTGTCCTCTGCTGCATCATCGTTTGACTTGACAATCCCAGAATAATAAAAATGCAACACCGTGACTAGAATAATCTAAAGCTGTGGTCCAAATTTGCATAATGGGGATTATCTGAGAGGTAGTGCATTATATAACGGTTATATACTCCATGATGCAGATCATATCTTACATAACAGAAATGGTTTTTAAATAGTCGAGTACAACAATAACAGGGAAAAGGAAGCACATATTGTATAGTCTATAGGCAGAACAATACTGATTAATAATACTGATTCAATTCAGAGCAAACAAGTCCTCATATCACCATAAAGTTGACTCTTTCGAAAGTTTCTGACGCCGTCCTGCACTCAGCTGTTCATGAATTGCTGTGAACTCAATCTGCTCCCTATGAGCTCCTTTACGACCAAGGAGGTGGAGGTGTGGGGGGTGGGTCACTGAGCTGCCAAAGCTGGACTTAGAGCCTTGAAAGGTTGATAACACATCTGTGGCACGGCTGCCACAGCAGGCACTAAAGCCAACGTGAGCCGAACGTTAACTTAACGGATTAAGTGTCTGCAGACGTTTGGACGATGCGGCGAGCTTCGACGCTCGCTTGTCAAAGAGCAGCGGGACAAGCGGCTGTGGAGGAACACAAGGAAAGAAGGGAGGTCAAGGTGCTGTGCTTACAATGACGGGGATGGTGGACGCTCTGCACAGGATCTGCTTCACCAGGCGATATCTGTCGTACAGGGGCTTCATGATCTGCCTCTCGCTTTTGGTGACCTGAAGTGGCAAAAAAATAAAAATAAAAAAGGAGGGAAACAAATGCATCTTGTTAGCACAGTGTTGGCTTGTTTCTGTCCTCCCCTTGTTTCCCTGCAGACTAACTAGCTACGGCTCTAACATAACACAGAATGACAGCTAACCCAGACCGACTCCTGAGCTTGAAGGTCATTAACCACAAACCACCAAGGTATGCGGCGCGAGGAGGGACAGAGGTGGCCGAAAGGTCAGCTGCACTTCTCTATATGCAACAATACCAGCAGGGATTAGACGGCACAATTATTGCAATTGGATTTGACATCAAACAAAGCGTGTGTCAGTTCCTTTACAGTTCAGTTTTTTCAGTAGAGCTGTCCCTTAAATGCTGTGATGACCAATGTTTTGTCTTCTAATAGCAGGAATTGACACATTTCTAAATAAAGATAAGCATTTAAACATCAAACCCCCCTCCTTCTTATATTTAGCTAACAGAGACACACTGTTAAAAGCGAACCAGATGCACACACTCTGGCTTGAGACATTATTCACCCTTGACTTGCAATCTGGGTCACAATCAAGTGGTAAACAAAGATGTTCTCTGTTCAGGCCAACATGGCTGGCAGGAGATCAGATATACAGCATGAACTGGCCTTTTGTGGAGGCTGTGTGTGTCTGTGTTT
>JAVQJL010083972.1:0-11335 GCA_036024295.1 Nannoperca obscura
GGCACAGTGCTTGAGCAAGACATTGAACCCCCTACCTGCTCTCTCTAATTGTACATCTCTCCGTTTAAGAGCACCATCTAAGTGCTTAAAAGGAAAATCCACCCCTGAATACCCTTACACTGTTGTAGTGGGCTTAGTGAAAGTTCAATCAGGAAGACGACTTTATTGACGAATTATCCCTCGCCTGCTTTAATTCGCGACAAGAAGACAGAACTTCTTTTAGCTTGCATCATTCACTCTGCTAAGCTTAAGCATATCCACTCCCTCTCCCCTGCCCACTGGGTAATTAATTACAAATCAATGTGTTCTTTATTACTTTAACAAGGCTTGTTCAATATGTTGCTGTCATTCTAGGTGGTGTGCGTGATCTTAACTATATCACAACCTTTGCAAACCCTTAACATTGACACATTATATTCATCAACTGATCAGTGGCTTCCACTTGAGTTAAGTCCAGCATTTTAATAGCTGCAATGCAAATGTCTGTGTTAGATCATGTAATTCAAATATGGTCAGCTGGTAATGAGGAACATGCATGACCAATAGCTGTTAGCTGTTGCTTTAGTTGTTCAGGGTGAATCTTACCTTAACATATCAGCAGATGTCTGTGTCATCTGATTTCTCACAGGATAAAATACTGGTGACTTCTGTACAGTTGCCCTCAAGATGTTATTGCAAGGTAAGTGGCAAATTGTTGTATTATTGTCTCGTTATTGGAAGACTAGAAACCACCGTGTGAGAGGAGATGGGGGTGAAATTTGATACGTTCAAGGATTTTCTTTCATTTAGTTTGAATGCAGTGACCACTTTGACCTTTGGTCAGTTCTTGAAAAAACGTTCTTCTGTTCTTGAAAATGTTTTTTAATTATTTGGTCACACACAAACTAAATTGGAAACCTTACAAAATTCCAACAATTTAATTTAGACATAATTCTTTTATAAAGTTTTATTATTTATAAAATAATGTTATTTTATGGACATGATTGCTTAAAGATGGAGAGACTTATTTGCTACTCTTGTTCACCATGTACAAGGAAAAAAAATCCCTGATTTCTGGCTTTGAAAGTCATCTTGCACGCTCACACCAGCAAGGTTGATTTAGCTCTGTCAAAATAACAAGGCTTCAGGCCCCAGGCTGCATGTTTCCTTGTTAGAAAAAAGAAGTAAAGTCTGTGTTGGAGCTGTTTTTCCTCAAACCTCAACACCAGAGTGTTGTTACTGCGCTCAGACCATGCTGAGAAACAGGGCATATTTCTCTTTTGGCACCTACTGCAACGAGGTAACCTGACACCACGAATATGATCTTACAGGTATTACCTGAGATCAAGCCACATGTCTGCGGTTCATCCCAGTGGAATGACAATCTGGACCTGGACTCTGTGCAGTCTGCGTCATTATTCATTCAAGTGTGGACTGCTAAGAATGCAAGTCAAGTTGATACAGTGTCAAACTGCGTGGCATTAAGTCAGCTGAATTAAATAGGATAATAAGTGAGTATTTGAAGGATCTCAGGAATGTAAAATACCTTTACTATTGAAAGATTTCTTTCTGGAACACTGGGACTGGTATTCTCTTGAGACCAATACAAGATTTATTCGAACCATGGCCAATGCCACATCTTAGTGATTACTTTGAGTACTGTGTTCTTTCTGAGCATCCCAGAATAATGTGAATGTTGTCTCCTAGAATTAAAGGCATTTACACTTCTCTTGCCTCTTTGAGAGACCCTTGGTTAGGTGAACAAAGATTTTGAGATGGCTGTTCGGTCATTGTTGGTTTCATTCCATTTATTTGAGTCAGTCTTTCCCTTAAACGTGAGATCATAACTGTTACCTGATTGTTGTCTCATCAGTACAACCCTGATATCTCCATGCCTCCTGAACAAGGTTCAAACCGCTAGGTAGGTTAACATGCATATCAACAAGTTGTCAGCCTTCAAAGGCATTATCATCAATTAGATTTTTTAATTGGGTGACAAATGACAAATCAAAATTTGAGAGCATAAAAATGTGTTACTGATATATTCTTTTAAACTAACATATCTGTCTTGACAAAAGTATTATTTCTCATTTGCAAATAAAGCAACGCTCAAGGTCTTACCTTACAATCTTTTTGACACATTATTGCCTTGGTGTGGCAAGTGTTTGAGCATGAGCAAGTATGGTGTTAAGCAACAGCCTCACTCAAAAGGCTTTACATTCAGCCTCTGTGGTATTGCTGATTTTTCAGTACAAAGCCTTAGAAAGTCGGTGTAACATTTTATCCATCTACAAATAGAAAAACGAATGAAGGATTTTTATGTAAATACAAAATATTAGAGTCTAAGCATGCCGCGTTAGTCTACTCTAATCTCTAATTCAAGCTAATATCTCTATCCCAAGAGGAGTGCTATTTGTCTTCGGAAATAAAGCAAAAGGTCTTATATTTACTTCAATTTAAGACGGGTATAATAACATAACTGTAATTAGGTGAAAATAAAAGGTAATATTCAGCTGCTCAACCATCTCTCATCGTCTCCTCCCAGCAACAATCTCTGACCATGTGATTCCTAACTATTCTGGGGCTTTAGGGGAGTGGCTTTGCCTGAGACCCTTATGTTGTTAGTGAAGCCCTCTGCGTCTTGAGCTAAAGGTTCATCCCATCCAAATCCAACCACTGAGACTTGGGGAACTGTATGCAAAGCATCATCTGTTGTTGAGGGGGAAATATTATCCGTATTTTAATGTTTACAGAGTAAATACATTGACTGAAGAGAGACAACACCCATACACAATATTCTTGCAAGTCAAACTAACACCTTTGTTTTTTTGCCTGAAGATATCAGCCACTGCATAGATTGTGAGACCCAGTAGATACAATGAGCTGACTTGTCAGGCGAATCGGTCAATCTCTTTATAATATCATTAATCTCAAAACAACACATGAAATTGTGAGTCTCAGGTATCAGACGAGTCGGATGTGTTAGTGTGCCTGCCTTCAGGTTAGAATGTGATCAAAATTGAATTGTAGTCAAAGATAAAGTTCCAGAGCAGACATTTCCAAGGGCCCCTGTTTACATAATTGGTTCACATAATTTTGTTTACATTATTATATAATAAAGGCATTAGACAGGAGAGAAAAAGTGTGTGAGTGCATGTTCCACAATAATGTTAACTGGGAAACAAATGAGTTAGATTAAAATAATTACAGTTCTTTCAAAAAAGAAACAAGAGCAGAAGTTATGAGTTATGTTTAACACGCAAGCAGCAAATACCTGAGGGCCTGGTTAAGGTTTCACGTGCAGTCTGGTACCTGGACCCGGTCTAAAGCAAACAAAACCAAAGGTTAGTGGGAAACATGGAATCTGTTCCCTAAAGAGGAGCAGGTTTTCTGTCCAGAGAAAGCCTTAAACAATAGACTTCCATACATATTAACATTTATTACATATAGACCTGGTTTGGTACACACACTTGTCAATAGCAGTGTTTAACTCATATAACATCTCAGAAATAAAGTGGGCAATCAACAGTGGCTTTACAAAAAACAAAAACAAATGGTGGGTTTATGCGTGTATGTAAGTGTCTGATAAAGAGATGGAAATGTTAGCCATGTAAGTAGTATCAAATAAAAGAGAGTATAGAATGTTTTGAATGAACTGGGGCTTTACCTAATTATAAATATGGGGCTTTTGTAGCAACACTGCAAATGTGATTTGTTTTGTCTCATAAAGTTGTCTTTTTGAAACGTCATTGTCCTGTGAAAACTATGACAAATAGCGTTGTTATTATGTTTTGGTACAATGCATTTTTTATATAATTCAATGGGTTTTGACAGTGTTTATTTACCTGAAGAAGCAAAAGAATGATATCAACTAATAAACCTTTTAGTTTGCCTATATTTTCAATTGACATTTGACAGCAGCACCTAATTGTAATACACTTGATGGCAGCCACTAGTTGTAACGAATACATTTGAGCCATTCCCTCAGTGCCTCCTTGAATTAGCCAATAGAAGTGAAGTTGTCTGGGGTTATTGAGATTGTGATCATTGCCAAACAGCAAACAGCCCAAATATTGGACTAAAACAAGGTTGCTTTGGAAAATAACCACTTGAAATGGACAGGATGGAGAGAAGGAAAGATTACTGGAGAATTAGACCAAGGTACAACTTAGAAAATGTAAAATATCCTTTAATCTCAGGAGCAGGGTTAAGGTTTACTGCAGAGATAAAGTATTTATTTACTTTGTTTTACTTTATTGTAGAGTTTCAGCAGTGGACTACATCGATACAATGCTATCAGCCTGCTCAACATTGTAATGGGGTAAAGACTGCGCATCAAATCAGATAAATTCAGGAAAACAAAAACAGGGAGCAGTAAACCCTGTAAAATGTGTTCATGTAAATTTATCTTGTCAAAGCTGTAAAAGAATATATATTATCAGTTCTTACTGCAGCGATTGTGAACACAACCTTGAAATGAAAAACAAATAGGGGGTAACAAGAGAAAACAGACATCAAATGCATGTTTTCCTCATTTCAGTGTGATTTCACTGAAATCACTGGTACCATTTTTCAATTCAGAGAGGAAATTCTCACACTACAGTATTTGATGCCGGACAAATCAAACGCTACACAACTCGTGCATGGGCTGATGTGTGTAAGCCAGTGGGAAATACACCCTCAAAACAAAGCAATTTCCGGGAGATCACATACCTGCAGCCAATTCCCCCGTACTAAATCTATTCAAGATGAATAGTTTGTGTTTGCCCAATTGGAAATGTTGTGTAAGCCGATATTGTTTCTCTGAAACTATAAATTCCTTGGTTACCTCACCAAACAAACGCCTGTCCTAGCCTTTCATTGAATGCCCGGTCGAGTGAGATGTTTTCTGGCCTGTTCTTTCACATAATCACAGCTTTGATTGTGTTGTGTTTGCTCTGAGGTAAAATCTGTGGTGGAAGTACATATGCTCAAATTTTGAGATACTTGTACTTTACTTGGGTATTTCTATTTTCTGCTACTTTATACTTCTACTCCACTATATTTATCTGACAGCTGGGGTGACAGGTTGCTTTTCAGTTGAAGATTTTACTTAATAAAACATTTGATAAGCTTATAAAATGTACAGCTACTATACAAAGGTTGAGAACCACTGGTTTAATCTTCAACTTCTTCTCTTTTTTCTGAATAAAAGTGTGTAGTTGCTCCATGTCATGCATCAGATGCCTATGAGTTGTCCACCAGCAACAGATATCCTTTAAACTGCTCAGATATTTTCATTCAAAGAATTGTTCGAAGCTCAAGAGGTAACAAAATGTCTGCTGATACTTTAATTCAATTTTGCAAATGTATTTTTACTTAAGTGAAGGATCTGAATACTTCTTCCACCACGGAGTAAAGAACATAACAAAACATGATAGCAAGCTTTCTACCCATGCATGTAGAATATATCATCTCTTGTATTAATGCACTACCACCTCTGCTATATTAAAATGCTGGCTTGTTCTCATCATCATAATTACTCTGCTGTGGAGAATATATGTGTCCTTTGCCCTTTTTACTTTAGAGGAAGATGATATCATGCTTGATGCTCTGACTTTATTAGATCATGAATTTCGAGCTCTAATTGTGCATGCCACTTTTTAGTTAGCAAGTTATTATAAGAGGTGGCATTGGAGATGTGCATAGCATTCGCAGCCCAGCCACAGAGTTAATGTATTTAGCACAGGGAATGACACCTCACAACCCCAGATAGAATACTTATTTTGGTGGGCCGGCAGTGATGACATGCCCTGTGCACAGCCACTCTGGCAGGTCTGCTAATGTTCTGGCTGTTAGCGATAGGGTTTTTGTTGAGAGATGAGAGACCATTGGACTGCTGTGGCTCACTAACCCACTAACTCACATAAACAAGTTGAGAGAAGAGTCAGTGAACTCTATGATCTCTCCCCAGTCAGCTTTAACTCTCTCTCAGGGTCTGCACAAAATCTGGACAGTGATTTCTCTTACCACTTGCTTTCACTGCTGTTTATCTCCTGAAAACTAATTTCACAAGCAGTTCAGTCTCAAAAACATGTATTAAATGAGCATAAACTCAGAAAGAGCTTTTGGAGCATTGGAAGGATTTTGCGAGAACTGAAGGCATTATACACAAGTTTAGGCAATAAAAAGGGTTTTGATTAATTACATTTTGCTGCTAATTACATTTGCAGACATGCACAGTTTGTCCTGGCATACCTTAAAGCCACCATCCATTAAAGCCATTTATTGTAGCCTCTTTATTCCACCCCTGACAAATCAAAAGGCAAGTGAACGTGAAAAGAAAATGTGCAAAATGTGCAAAATGTTCTCAGTATACAGAGTTTATGTAGATTAGTCATACCCTACGTTTATATTTGACTAAAACGTTTTTATGGCGTCTGTCGCATCACAATGAGTCTGTCTTGACAAAAGATAAACCAGTCTCTCTTCACCTCCGGCGAATAAAATTCAATAAATTCAATTGATAAATTTCAATAAATAATTCCTTCATTGACATACACTGTAAGTGCTACAATACTATTGCGAGACATAAACGTTGAGCTCAAGTTCAAGTTTACAGTGAAGTAGTCATTGACATTGCAATGATTAGATCCCAGGGTCCCTCCAACAGTGTTCATACAAATATGTCTAAAATAGTTATCAGTAAAATGTAATTTAAGACATACAATAGTGCAGTAGAGCTAAAGTATAGAAATAAATGTAAATAAAGATGAATATAGACAGGTTCAAAGTAGTAACTAAAGTTTTAAGCTGTAATAAAAACAGGCAACTACACTATGCTTAAGGTTAGGGGAAGATTGTTGTAACGTATAGTTAAGCTTAGGCAGCTAAATCAATTGGGTAAGGTAAGAGAACAATTGTGGTTAGAGTTAATAAAAAGTATTGCAGGTCTGTAATGAGGTGTGAACGCGCCACACGCCTCACTACGTAGGGGGCATGTTTCTGTCTGCATTTGCACTGAACTTAAATTGTGAGGTGTGGAATCATTTAATAATTCTTTGAGCCACTAGGCTGCAGTGCTAAAATGTGCACTGACACAACTACGATAGGGTGCCTCATGTTTTCCTGACGCTCAGCAGTTCACCCGCTTCCAGTGTACATTGTATGTATGTACAAAGTGGTATCATCCTACTCAGCCTGTCCCATAGTGCCTTAACATAACAATATGTATTGTCAAAGGCAAGCTCTCAAAACAGTCCAGCTCTGGCACATGAACATGATAACGAGGATATTAACAACAGGCGTACACTCACTTCAAAGTGTTTCTACTTGCCTGTCATATGTGCAACAGCAGGCAAACAACGGTTTCAAGTGTCTGGAGCTACCAGTTTTAGCAATTCTAACAATAACAAATGATATAGTATCTCATAGCCGTCCCTCTGCAAACATAGTTAGGTTACAGAAGCACTTAGTAATCTGCTTCAAAAAGATTTGAAGTCCCTGTTGCACAAACTGTATAGGCAACAGAATCCAACCAAAACAATCCACAGTGTACAGTCCTTGCAGCATGGTGGGCAAATGGAGCACAAATACTTGACTCTCAGCAGTTCAGTCTTTATCATCTGGATAGCAGTGCTGCTGCTGCTCAGTTGCAATCCAATCTTTTTTTTCTAGTTATGGCAATCATTTTGTGGTGAGAAAATGTTGTTGCAGGATACAAGTTTAGAAGAGTTACCAGGAATGTTTTTCAGTTCTTCAGTTTTTTCATTTTTCAAGTAATGTGCATGTACATGTATTGCATGTTAGAGCTTATTTTGCATTGCTTTTAACCAGAGATGTTCCAATGGTAGTGATGTTAACAACGGGGTTGGTGCTGTGCCGACAGAGTCACATCAAACAAACACCCCAAGACACCTCGGAAATGTCTGTTTAAATGCTGCAGTGGCGGTTGTCAGCTGAAAACCTGTGGAGAAGACGCCTGTCATGCTGGATTTTCGGAGACTTGCTGTCACTGTCACGGTTATAGGCTGGCAAAAAATATCACTGCGCTTTTTAACCTGAAAGAATGAAATAATGTGGCTAATTTTTTTAGGTAATTTCATAGAATACAAGGAGGATTTGGGTGAGAGAGAGAGAGAGAGGAGAAATGTTGTTTGTCTTTTCAGTAATATTTACAATTTAAATTAAATTACATACACGATTTAGACAATATACAACAATAAGGGAAAAAAAGTTAAATTAATTATATTCATTGTGTGTGTGTATGTGTGTGTGTGTGTAGCATTTAGCTCTTTTGTAACAAGGCAATAACTTTGCTCTGGGTCGTCCACCCTCAGTGGTCACATTCTTAGCCCTGCACTACATACCATTAACCTCAGGCTGCAGGAAACATTTTTCTACCTCCACCCAACATATTTTTTTTTCAATTCCTACACATGACAGTGTGTTATGGTATGTCTGTAAACAATCCAGTGAGGTACCGAAGTGAATATGTGTCAAGTGAAGCGACTGCATGGTCTCTGTTTTGCATGCTTTAAATAGAGATTACTTGTGTATGGAAGCATACTGTATTTTGACATATGGACTGAAATTCACAGGCATCACAGAACATCCGTTGGGCTAACATTTTGACTTTCTGCTCAGTGTGTTACAGTACAATATGCAATACTATTTTAAAACAAATGAAAAGAGTGCTTATTTATAATTTATTTCACTGGTTATGTTAGGGGGGCTAGACTGACAATTTTGGCCCTTGATATGTTATTAGAGAACCTCAATCTTCCAAAAGCAAGGGTCTAATATAATTTGATGACAAACCATAATGTGTGCAGTAGAGGGTTAAGAGTTGGAAACTGAATCCACTCACCTTTTAACACATGGATTAACACCCGTAACACCATAAGTCACGTGTAACAGATGCAAAAACATAGCTGTTGATTAAATGATCATGGCATATTTTTTTCTGTGAATGTGTTACATTTTGTATAAAATGCAAGATGCAGATATAGATACCTATAAAACATTTGTAGTATATTAAATGCACGTTTATGTGAATGTGAATATCTGAGATTTTTTGTGGGAACACACTTTTTCTCTGACTCAGCGAAGTCCATCCAAAAGGTTTTGATCTTGAAGGCGACCGGTGTGTCTTCATCTAATCTATTAGTTCTACCTGCTGATACATATCCATCCCAACAAACTGTTCTGATCCACGTGACCCTGTTCACATCCGCTCATTGTACCTTTTCGTTGCCCTTTAAAGCCTGTCAAATGCGCAGCGGGCGGACTAATCCCTCCAATGAATAGATTAATCCTGACAACTTCCACATCAAAATGCCTCGATCTGGCGTGTGCACATTGCGCATATGAAAGCCTAATGCTTGTTAATTCATGTGAAGGAATTCACCAAAGCTGAGAAAACACAGCTCATTAATAATTCAGACATGCTTAATTGGTTAATTATGATGGCAGGGATCCCTATCTGCCTAAATAACCTTTTATATAGTGCTCGAGTGTGTTATAATGAAAGCGTTTAGCAAATTGCTCCTTATAAATCAACATCACCACTTTGCGGTTTCCATCCGTGATTGTGAAATATTCCAATCAACTTGACTTCCATGTTTAAATTGTTTGAATGTAACACCTGTTTCCCCTCGAATTAACTTCTGTGGTTGCATCTGTCTGCGGGTTCAACATTGGCATGCGGTTTTCAATACTGCAGTGCTGAAGGCATCCTAATTGTATATTATCCTCTACCCTGGGCTGTAACCAGGCTGCGCTCAAAGCAATGAGTGGTCTGAAATTGAAAATTATGAACGTCAGAGCATTTCTTTCATTTAGCAATATACTATATCTCATGCAGACATCCCATGCATTATTAAACTGGTTATGTGCTTGTGCTGGGCAATATTCCCAGCCATTAGTTGTCATGATGTGCAGCTCTCTCTTGCTAAGATCTCTCAGGTGGCTTTCACACCTCTAGCTGTTTGGTGTCGATAAACTGGTGTGTTTGTGTGAAAGCTGCAATTCAAACTCTATTATACACCAAGCAGCAACAAGCAAGCACGCATGCCACTCCATTTATGGTGTGAACACAAAGCAGAGCACACATGGGATTATGATATAGTATGATTTTCTGTTGTTTGACCTTCACTGTGCAGAAGGATGCACAGAATGTGACCCCAGAAGGCTGTTTTCACATTCATCTGCTGATTTCTCTGTGTTCGCCTTAAATCTGAGTTTACGCTTCTGGATCTTTCAATGAGGGAGAATGAGTGGATGTAACTTTAAGATTTATTCCATCATATTATTGAACTTTTGATTCAGAGCAGAGCATTTTTACGTCTTCAAATATATCTGTAGGATCATTTTAAATGTACAATCTGCAAATCATGCAAACTGTCAAGGAAGCAAACTCCTATATAATTCATGCAACATATTTTGATAACCATGGTAACCGGTGCATGTCAGCACTTCAGTACAGGTATATTAACTCATACATTAGAAAGCGATACACAGTTAAAACAGGGATGTTTTGCAGTGATGTAAAAATGTAGTGACCACAGTCTATTTGACAACAGCTGTCCCACTGTATTACAGTTCAAGATGCCTCTTTCATTTTGAGCTCTGTGTCATTATATCTGATGTCTGAGGTCTGCAGAGTAATTAACTTATTTTAGATGTTACCCATAAGTCTAGCTGCTAGGACTTAAAAATTAACTATGGTATCGTAATAATAATATATATAATAATATAATACTTTATATCAGTACAGCTCAAAATGAATTCTCATGTGTTTGATTACTTTAGCGGCTTTATCATTATGCATCACTATACATCATTTATGATAATGTTAATATTGATTATGTCTGCCTACCTCTGAAGGTCTGAGAGCTGAAAAGTAAATTCTCCTCCCCATCCCACACTTCCAACCAAACCCCCCAATCGGGGTTCAATGGGCCCCTGGTTTTCTGGATTCTAGAGACTTATAGTTAGCCTCTCTGCCTCAATCTATGCCACAGCTTCATTACTTATTGCCTACAAAGGATTGTCTCTCTCTGGTGACTCATAGTATGATCACCAGCCCTGGTAGTCAGTGTTTGTGTGTGTGCGTATGTGTACGTGTCAGGGCTTTATTGTCCTCTTAGCTCATTAAAGCTCTCCTCTGAGGGATGCAATGGCAATAAACACAGCAGCGGCAGGCGAAACACCGCCTTCCCTCAGCTGACCACCGCAACAGCAAGATCGATGGTCTCCATGGCCAGGGTGATGACCACAGGGTCACTCATCGCATCAGGCAGCTGATAAGGGGGGGGGGGGGGGGGGGGGGGGGCGTTGTGGGGCCGCCTGTGGGTTTTTTTAAAAAAATTTTTTT
>JAVQJL010083973.1:0-19043 GCA_036024295.1 Nannoperca obscura
AATTTCATTTCAGAATGATCAGCAAAATGGGAGACGGCAGTCAGGCAGGGAAATGAAATGTTACCATCAGGGGACCGATTGTTTATGCGCTATTTCATTTGAAAACTGTAGTGCCAGTAGCTCCCTTCTCCCATACTATGAATGGTAGCCCCAAATGCTGGAAGGCATTTCCCTCCTCTATCACCCATGAGGACATCTCCATGACTGCCTGAGGCTTATTATACTACAGAGAGGCTACAGAGAGGCAGAGGGAGAAGGAAAGACAGAGTGAGAGAGAGAGAGAGAGAGAGAGAGAGAGAGAGACAGCTGCTCGAGTGATAACAGGAAGGTAGCATAAAGTGGTTTATTGCTATGTCTGTCAAGAGTTAAAGTTTCTACATACTAACAACATCCAAGGTGACAGAGCTTTCATGCTTGTACACATTTCTGTCTTTCCACGTAATACTCATTCGGGAGCTGGAGTTAAGCATCTATCATACGTTTAGTGAGTAGGGGAAGAGGGAAACACAGTGACTCAGTTTTTTTTTTCTTTCATCACATACCACAATCTATTTTGTTTCAGCAGGCACGAAATCATTTGGAAATAATTTGTCGGAAAACAAATCCACAAATGTCCAGACAAAGGTCAACATATTTGTATGGCTGTTGGCTCATCTAATACGAGCATCACATCAAAAGCTGTGAGCAAAACCTGTCCACCTGGCATATGGTCTTAAAATGTACTCAGCTATTAAATCCATTGTGTGTCTTTTGCTTTGGCAATGAGTAGGGGAAATCCTCACCCTAATACGGAATTCTATTCTGAAAACCTAATAATACTCTCCAGCTTTTCCTTGAGTACAGATATACAATTTCAGTTGTCAAACCTTTTGGGAGTTGCACTATTTACAATGCCCTGTGTATGTACAAACTTGGTGGAAACTTTATCAAGGGTATATTTTATGGCTCACTGCCACAATTATTTGTAAAATTGGTGGTTTCATACAAACATCACTATTAATTAAGAAAGACATTCTCCCAATAATTGTCAATAAAACTCTTTATAGCTCTGTTTACAGAAAGCAGTGTGTGTTTGATGTATCCCATAAGCTGATGATCGATGAATAATGTCATATTGAGAGAGAAATGAGAACTTACCACACAGTGATGTAGTCGTAGATTGGCTCTGTATTGATGACAGAGAAATTGATGTAGATGCCATACCCAGGAGGCACTCTGACAGTCCACATGCAGTCCTGGAAGTGTGGATACTCGGCTGGGTGTCCAGGAGAGTAAATTGTGCCATTCATGGATGTTATATTCCCACCACAGAGAGCTGCAGGGAGGGAAGAAAGTGAGGCTGGATAAAAATAGAAAGCCAGTCTTTGATTTACCTCAAGTCATAAAACTTGCTTTTATGGCTGTATCACCAGTAACTGTTGATAAAACAAACCATAACTGCATGTTATTGGGTTATCACTGAGAAGTGTGTGTGTGTGGGGGGGGGGTGGTTGCACCTTTTACATACAACTGCAGGGGCTGGTAACTAGTTGCAGTGACTTGATGCTAAAGTTGTTCAGATGCTACAACTCCTCGGTCATACCTCTTCAGAGGGAATGTGTTAAGATTTGACTTTGAACTGGGAGTCAAAGCCAAAGGGATAAAAAAGGGACTGTAAACTCGACACGGACAATACGGTGCAAAACAACACTATTTGCCACTTTCTCAGACTACTACCAAAGTCTGCTGTGGACTTAAAACATATGTTACTGCTTCACTTAACCGATGAGAGGAAAGCTGTAATTTATCATACCTGAGCAACATCTGAGGAGTCTCCTTGAAATTTACAACAGAGACAGGCGTAATCAGCTTAGTAATAAAAACTTGCAAATGCTCCATATATCATTATAATGGGCTGTATCAGTTTATAGTTCAGTAAAGTGGTGCTACGTTATTGGTAAAAGTGAGTCAGATGCTTTAATGTGTTAGAAAAAGGGACTGCAAGAACTCCTGAACATCCTGAAGAACTTCCAGCATATTCTTCTATTCAAAATAACTTCAAAGACCTTATTTATAGCGGGTAATGGCAATGGAAAAGCCTCTGTCTTCACTTTCGTCAGCTTCTCAGAAAGTAGTATGCATGACTTTCTCAAGGATTTGTTAGCACACATTTATTTAAATATTTTCCCTATTTTAAGTTTGGGGAAACAGTGGCAGAAAAATATCAAAGAAAAAGCATTTCATGACCATAAATGCAGGCTATCTGCAGTGAATATTTAGGTCGTGCAATAGTAAGACAGCTTCAGTACCGCTTTTTCACATTTTTTTTGCACATGAACAACACTGGCAGGAAAACACCTGTTGGGTTTATAAGAGGCACTAGCTAGTCACCTTCGCAGCGAGGTATTGGGTGATTCCAGTTCCTGCTGACTCCATGCAGACATGTGAGAGATGGCTCCCCAAGCAGAGTGTAACCTGAAAGGCACTCAAATGAAATGGTCATCCCCACACTGTAGTCCTGACCGATCACTATGCCGTTACGAAACGGTCTTGGGTCTGGACACCTCTGTAGCTCGTATGCTGGGGGGAAAAAATCCATACACAGTGGAAGAGGTTGATGAAACACAGACTCCAGGAAGTAAATAATACAACACTAGCAATATAATACTATATAATATGATGACCTCAAAGAGCCAAAACTTGACTTATGGGTTCTAAGAGCAGCTAATCTTGCATCACTGGTAAAAACGAATTACCATATTGCCTATATTATTATGCTCTCTAATTGGTTCATCCTTACTAAGTCTTCTCTAAACCTTGATGAACTGAAAAACGTAAATCTGTTATTTTCTTTCTTCATGAAACATTTTTAAATATGGGTTTTGCCAAAAAACACATTCAAAGTACTGTCATGTTAGTCTATTACTAAAATCTATTTTCCACTTTGGCTTGAACACATAAAATACCCCACCAACATAACCCAACACTTTTAACTATTCAAGGATCTACGCTATTGTGTCTCAGTGGAGGTCAGCATTGATTTTCTTTTTTAAATCTTTTTGTAATCTTACAACCTCAGTGAAGCGTCTGCCTTGCAGGACTAATCTTTGTCCCTGGTCTGTATCTAGCTTGACTGATGGTTTTTTAAGTGTTCTATTAGCAAACTCTTCAATCTCCTTCCACTTTTTTAGCTGCTGCTATGATAACACCCCATTCTAACTTTACCATAAGGACCAATCTTTTGCTCCTCACCCTGGTAGACAATGTGGAAGCCAGGCTTGTTCTGGGAGTAGTCGCTGTGGAAGAAAAGAGTGGTCTCGTGGGTGGTGCTGAAGAGAGAGTTGGGCACCATGGGGCCACTGAACCGATCAATCACTGTCCCAGTATCCAGGCTGCCACTCCGCACCTCCAGATAGTCATGAACAGGCTCTGTAGAGAAGTTCATAAACTGCAGATGGATCCCTAAAGTGCAGAAAGAAAGGGTTAATGTAGGAGACTAATTCAAGAAAATATGAATAAAGTAAATGTATGCTCCTACTATTGTAGTACATGGTTACTTTAAATTTAATGTTAAAAGCATGCATAATAGCAGGTTCTTTTTTTAACACGAGGAGAGGAGAGGAGTAAACAGAATGATGTGGATCAGAGCGCGCAGAACAAAAAAGAAAAAGAGAGAGGAGAGGAGAAGAAGAAGAAAGGAAAGACAGAGGGGAGATGACAGACCAAAGCCAATAGGGAGTTGAACTCTCCAGCTGCAGTCCAGGCTGCTCTGATAATTCCCCGGAAAGCCTGGGCTGAGGATGACGCCGCTGAAGTCTGTCATAGAGCCGCCACACTGAGCTGAGGGAGACCAACCAAGGAGAAAGAACATGTCACTTGTCCACAGAACAGCTCGATGGGAAAACAAAGAAAAACAATGACTAAGGGGGTGAATATGGAGGGAGGGCAAAGAGCATTGTGTCTTTGTGGATGTGTGGATTTTAGTACCTACATAATTGTTGTGTGTGTGTACCAAAAGGAGGAAGAGTGGCAGTGCTGTATATGTGTGTGTTTGCTGCTGCTGCAGACTGTAAGCGGGTTGAAGTTTTGTGGGCGAGAGAGAAAATGAAGGGTTGGGAGTGTGCTTTATGAGCTTAGGATTGAGGAGGGGTGTTTATGTCTGTGTTTGAGCATGTCTGTGACTTGTACATGTACATCTCTGCTTGACTGTGTGGATTATGCTCCATATGGGCATCCATGAAAAGATAACAGACTCAGGCACATTCCTTGTTTGGTGGTGCTTTAAATTAAAATAAATGAGTGAGTCAATATTCAATACAGCACCACAGTGTTGCTCAGTGGTGGCGGTGATTACTTCACCCTCTCCCTGCAACACCCCACCTCTCTGCTTTGACTGTGCATTAGAGAACACCTCAGCTTGCTGTGAAGGTTAGTTGTGGTTAAATAATTTCTCTTTTCCCCATCCCAACCCCATCAGGCCTATTCATGTGGCAAATGGTTGGAATCACAAGGGGAATTGCTGCTGTGTCTTTGGGGACTATCAACCAAGGCCAGAATGAGACAAAAATGTTCTCTGTGCTGCTAGTGGGGGAAACTTGCTTGACCTGTTTGTGTATAAAATGAAAGACAAGAGGAGAGGCACTTATGAGAATGTTATACTGTTTGTGCAGGGAATGGATGCAACCACTTTGATGTGAGTTTATCAGCTACAAAGCGAATACAGATCCTGGGGTGTTCGGGTGAGCGCATGTACTACTGTAAACTAGTGAGGAGTTGAGCTAACGAGCGAACACACCCATCCAAGAACAGGCCTGTCAACAGTAGAGCTGGGATTTATGTCTGCAGTGAACTGTGAAGACCAGAGGGACTGAATATTTGCATGAAGAGCGCAGTGAGCGTGTGCAAGCGTGCATTTTTGTCTGTTTGTATACACTGTAAGGGAGTGTTTGTATGAATATGTGTATGTTTGTGTGTGTGAGTGTGTTTGTGGTGTTTGGTAATCTCTAGAATCTATCACCGTGGCAATCAACATCTGGAAGTGTCGGGGGAGACTAGACTCTCATCAGGAGTATTAGAAATCAAACAACACACGACGATGGTGCTAAGCCTTATTGATTTTCAACTGAAGGGGAAAGCAGAAAATTCATAATCCCCACCCCCCAAGTCCTCCACGCCCACCCATTATCCCCTCCCCCAATCTTACAATAATATTTTTGCTTTCCCTAATACAATAAAACCTCCTCTGAGGCCATTGATCTATTGTGTGGCTGTATGAGTAAAGTATTGATATGGGAGACATGTAAAAATGGAGGGAGAAGAAAAGATAAAAATGGATAAAGTCAATGAGAAATTACAAAAGAAAGAGTGTGTTTGATGCAATAAATATATTTTTGTTGTCTGCAATATCACCTCATTGAAACCCTGTCAATGTCAAACTGCATAAAATAATACATTACCCAAACACAGAGGTACGGGGTAATTCCACCTTCTGACGGGACCAGGCATGCATGTAATATATGCATTACCCTGTTCAGAAAAACAGACAAAAACAATATATTTACCACCTCCAAAATACTTTGCAATATAAAATTTAAAAAAAGATCACCAAGAGATGAAACCAACAGGTGCTTGAAGCTGATTTTATCTTTGCCCTGTGGAACTTTTGGATTTCTCAAAATCCTCCTCTCAAGGTCTTGAGTGTAAATATTTGATGGAATGGGTACAAGGACCTCTTGCTGCTAGTTGGGCAGCAAGAGGCCTGGGGTCTAAGTACAGAAAGATGTGTTACTGCCTGAGAGAAGAAGAAAAGACAAACATCCTGCTTTCAGACTATGTTTTCTGTTAGATACAAAAATAATCTAAAAGTGATAGATATTACTTATCCACTGTTGTTTAAATCCATTCCAAACGTAGTCTAATCTGGAAACAGCTACAGCTCCAGTATTTACTCGAAGAGGATTGGAGCAAGTTAAAGCTGCTTTGTAACAGACATACACACACTCACTTGAACATCTAAGCAGACACACACACACACTAGCAAATAAAGATGCATGATAAATACAGTTAACATAGAGTTACCCCACACTTGTGAAGTCACACATTTCTTTCCTGCACTTACTGCTCCACTCTCACACACACAAATGTCATAGAAAAAGTACTTAGTAACGCTGCTTTGACACACTCATCTTTTGGAGAATTCCCTTGAAATTGTCACTCCAGGCAGGTAGATATGATTCACTTATATGACCATAAGAGAGTGGGATATCTGCTTTACCAGCACTGTATGCTGTCACCTACCTGTAACGAGAAGCCTTGATCGCACTGAAAGGAAACCATGTCACCCACAGTGTAGCGGTCGCCCAACTTTTGGCCGTTACTGGGAGGCAGCGGCTCTGGGCACGAATCCAAACCTATTGCTTAGGACAGAGTCACAACACACAAGTGTGGACA
The DNA here is from genome assembly GCA_036024295.1 of Nannoperca obscura. Taxonomy (NCBI): domain Eukaryota; kingdom Metazoa; phylum Chordata; class Actinopteri; order Centrarchiformes; family Percichthyidae; genus Nannoperca; species Nannoperca obscura. Next base: position 6,430 of record JAVQJL010083973.1, read on the forward strand.
GCAATCATTCTTCTGCACACTATGGACCGAATCAAAACCTGCAACTGCTGAACGCATTGGATATTGTTTCATAATTGATCATCCACTGTATATTTAATGGCAACATTAACAGGTAATCACCTATGGAGAAAAGGTAATATTTAAATGAAAAACAGACATTTTAAAATGTAATTATACAGTGGCTCATTTTAATGTGCTTGTAATTGTAATAATGCAAGTATGTTTTGTTTTTTTATCCTTTCCCTTCATCATAATGTTTACATACTGGGACAAGACAGAGCTATTCTACTAGTGACTGTAATGGCAAAATCCTACTGACTGTGATCTGAAGCAATCACTGTGAAATGAAAGCAATCCCTGAAGTATTACTTGACAGAAGCATTGATATCCATTGGAACAAAATGATTACAATGTCACTTGCCAGGTACTGAGAGGCCTGCTGTTGTGTTTTAATGGCTTAAAAGTAATAATGATCCCAGCTTTAGGCTATTTTAATGTACGGTATTTGAAGTAAATTTAAGCTACATTCCCTCTTACAAAATTTAAAGGAAAGATACAAAATCAAGTTTCAGTTTCATTTGTCCTTGAGGTGACTAAATAAATACATATATATTCAGATCTGCAGGCAGAGAAGAACATGTCTCCCTTTCACTTCATTATTAATACACTGTTACTCAGTGAAAAGTAGCATTGGCAAAATGCTTATTTTGTAACTTTTTCAACTAACACAAATCATCTGTCAGTAGGTTGTTTGAATGCTTATTTGTATGCATAAAACTATTAGAATTGTATGCTACACTGCGGCTGCAATGATACACAAGAAAAGAAAGAAAGAAGTAACTTTGAAAAACACATATATACATGCATACAGGAGTTTTCACATTGACACATTCAGTAATAAGGCTGTAGGGTGAGAGGTATTGGTAAGCAGGATATACAAACACAGCAACAAAAAAGACCAGTGTATTCCCACATACATTTGGGCACATAATGTATACACACACCACTCAAAAAAAAAAAAAACACACAAATGTACAAACATTCACACCTCACACCCAAGCCCAAGAGTTACGAGGTCCAAATAAGTAGGTGGGTGGATGAAAGTAAACATGGAAGCAGAAATGGCCATAAAAGATTCCGAATAATTTGTCAGAATCAGAATGGTTTAGGCAACTCTTCAGAGCGCTGAATGGCAGGAGTGGCCACTCCACTCAGCATCTAGTGAAAGTTAGAGAGGATATTTGAGTGAGAGGGGAGGAGGGTAACCTAAGAGGAGCAGAGCAGGAAGCAGTATGAGAGCAGCCACAGATGCAACAACTAAAGAAGAGCTGCTGTACAGAGGGAGTGGGTGGATTCTTTGAAGCGGTGAAGTGTAGTCATATGTGGGTTCAAATAAAAGTATTACTTTGACAAAATCAAATGAATGACATTTTTTATTGATTTCAAGGATATTTGGTGACGTAATTCATGAAAGAAGTGTTTGTTGCTACACTGTAAGGCTACCATAAAGTAAGTTTGACATCAAAGCAGCAACAATGCAGCTCTAATTTAACAGTTTTGTGAAATTATAATGTGTTGTAACTGTAAGGAACAATCAGTGCAGTGTTCTCTAGAACTAGTGAACTGTTTTATAAAGCAGTGCCTTTTCATTTACTTCAATATTTAATGACTATTATAACAAAGAATGGAAATTAATGAATAAAGGACTGGTGAAATATTGTAAGATGTGCTGACAACTGACAACTTATATGCAGGAACAAAACAAAAAGAGTAAAAGTGTATCCATACATTATCAATAGGCCTTCAACAAAACATGAGTTAAGTAAAACACTTTGTTGCTAAGCATATATTGAAGCCTGCATTTATCAGTCATATCAAATAGTCAAAGTAAAGGCCCAGGTTACACAGCCAGAGGCAGGGTGCCAGGCCATAACTGGGCACAAATAAAACTTTGCGCTCTGGTCAGGTTAAAAGTGGGTGCTCAATAACAGACGCCACTGATTCCCGTTGCGCTCCAGATGGGTTCCAGTCAAACTGTCAGAATACACATTTTGGCAAGGACTGTTGTCACCCTGTCGTGAGAAGGTCGACACCCACTGTTCCTGAATGTGCAACTGCGTCTGGATGGAGTCCCGTGCTTATCAAACATGCTTAATATTTTCAACAGGATGCCTTGCCGATCGTACCCAGCCAATAAAATGTCAGCAGTGTTCGTCACCAATCAATATCTTAGTGTAGTTGAGTTTTATCTACTCCTGTTTTTATTTTAGTATGTGAACGTAAATATATTAAATTATTTATATAATTAGCATACATTTTAAATTGGACATGTGAAGTGTTCAGTATTCAAATAAGGTAGGAGAAGGATGGTCCCAGAAAATATGCCAAGATAATGAAAGCTACTGGGCAGATGCTGAAGCAAAACATGCAGCTCACAAAATATAGAATAGTTTACTGAATGGAAACAAGGTCTCTTTGTAAGGGTACACACAATAACAACATCAAACTAAAGGTTCAACTTTACAAAGCATAGTTATGTGGTTAATGTCAACAGCACAAGCAACTGAGAGTTTAAGAGATACTTTTGGTGGGTGGTAGAGCAGAGACTTTACACTACATCAAATACATGTTTCAGTTTGTTCCAAGATCAACACTATCTTTATAGTCATTAAACAATTTAAAAGAAATTTAAAATGTGTTTTCCTCGTTATGCTGCTCATCATTGTTATCCTTAATCATCAATATAAAAGGTCTGCTACCTTCATAAATAAATAAAAAAACAAATGCCTAATTACTTTGACAACCAGGTGATCTGCACCAGGACAGTATCAAAGCCAGGATCTCATTGATTTTCAAACATAATTCATTTTTGATTATGGGTGCAAATGCACATGAAACTTTGATGACCGAAGGCACACAAAAAAAACATCCTGTCATGGTGCAGCACTACTTGAAAATAGATGCTGGAGCAGGATGAATACATTAATTGTAGGAATACAGTAACTGCAGGTGGAGTCAATAATTATCAATCACAATGGCTTCTTTCATCCTTTTAAAAGCAGTGGGCCAGGGGGAAAGATTTTTCTAAGTTTAAATTGGTATTGCTGCTGTGCACCTAGCTTACAGTGTGGTGCTTAATGTGTTCAAAAACACAGAAGATATTACACACTATTAAATTGGTTCATAATTACATACAACAAATTCCGTGAAACAGACACTTCAGTTGAAATTCACATATTTCCCTGTTGCTATGTCTACTGTGAAGTCAGTCAGGTTGCACTAATTATAATAATTAGAAATATAATACATGTAAAATACATGATCATTATTGTATAAAGTCTGTTCTATGGATTATATTGTTTTTATGTCAGGGGAGTGCTAAACGTAAATTGATAGTGACGTCACCGCTCGGGAGTACTGCGCGAATGGAAGTGCTTCAGCGTGTTTGGATCCACTGGGACGCTACTGGTCACACATCGTATTCTGGTGACATGTGTTAGTTAATGTGTGCAGTGCTTGTTGTGTTTGAGCTATACGATCCGATCCATAGACTATTAACTGCGGCGTTCGCATGGGCATTGCATCATGTAGACCCGGCTACATTGCATCTTTGTAAAAACAAATGTTTGTGCTTCATTGTTTTACACTGTGTGTGTGTTTGAGCTATGGCAAACACCCTGTTTATGTTTGTATAGAATAGTTGTTCAGGGTTTGTACAAAGTCTTGGGTGTTTGGAATGCAGTGATTCCGTTGTCATATTGGTTTGCTGTCTCCTGGCATTTATGGTTGAAGGCTTTGAGAGTCTGATGGGTTTTGGTTTGAGGTTCATTGGAAATGCCTGAAAAGCTGTGCAAACCCTGGATGTATTGTATTTTATAATTTATTTTGTATAATCTGAAAATACCTCATTTATGCATTTAGCTGAGTTAATTGCTGTCTGCTGTCACTTGTTTCATTTACATATTGCAAATTCTTAATATGATAAATATATCTGCTCTATTTGATGATATGTGTAGTGGCTAGACTTGACTAACAAAGTAAACCTCCGAGCCACTGAGAGGCTGATATACCAGCGTTGGCTTGTTTCGACACGTCCTCTTGTCGAGCGTCATTCAATAACTCGCACGTCCAACCGTGGAGTAGTCATACATAACGTGATTTTATTCCTTTGCCGCACAGTAATTTACACCACGAAAACATATAATCATATGCACTTTCTTCACCATAATAAGGAAACAAAGGAAAACGCTAACGCTTAAGCTTACGGTCAAAACTGTACATAGTAATACAATTTAACACCGCAATTGCTCCAACAATATGAATGGAATGATATCTGATTTATTTATTTTCTTTTTACGGTTAAGCTAATTGATTAACAAAACAAACAAATCTCATCTGATAATCTATCCCAAGTGAAATAGAAAAAAAATAAGAATTGAGTTGGTCCATGTGTCCTCTGTGATCATTCATTGGCTTTTCAACTTCAAGCAGAGACTAAGCAGAACACTTCAGGGAACTTGACATCTACAAGTATTTAATCGACTGAATGGGAAGACCTTATACATTCTACAATCAGCAGTGGGTGCCATTATTAGTAATGACCTTTTAATTCAATTAATTGTATTGGAATAATTCCTTCTGTACTTAAATAAATAAAAATGTACAGCTAAGTACAAACCTCTGCCAACTAAAGATTTAAAAAAGAACTAACTAAAGAACACAAAAATTGCTGTTAGTGCTTGTCCTTGTAAGAACGTGGTGTGATCAGGTAGAATTTACAGAGGAACATTCCCTAGCACAAATAAAGATACATGCATCCAGATGAAAGTGACACTTTTGATGGTTTGTACTAGAAAGAAATAAAGGACATAAGTGTTGCATAGTAGATACTGAATGACACATGAGAGAAAAAAAATAGTATTGTAATTTTATATTGAATGGCAGCGTATGTTCTTGCTGTGCAGCACACAGTATTGTATACTAATGGAAAAGCAAGTGCAGAGACAATATGCTAAACTTGATAACGTTTCTAATTAATCAAGCACAGGTACTGACCAGGTCATTTCTGATCTTAGTCTTTAATAATTGTGCAAGGTTCAGCCATGATTCATGTGGTAATGTTTAAATTGAAATGTGAAAAGGCCAGGTACTTATCCAGAAGATCCTCTGTAGTAAGCTTAGCATTTACAGAAAACTGCAATTACCATATGCACATTATGTAGTGCCATAATGTCCTTTGAGTGGTGTGACGGAAATTGGATGTGCAGTAAAAAAATGAATTTGACAGGTCCTGGGGCTGATTCAGAGGATACATTTCTTTCAAGTTGTGTAGAATTGATTCATTTTGTTGTGGCAGTCGTTCCTTGTAGCTCAAGTGGAAATAATATAGGCCTCTGTAGACTGCGGCAATTGAAGCCCAGTGTGGGACTTTATTGAGATGGTAACGCCATATTGCCTGTGAGAACATACCAATTTTGTTTTCAACTATAACACACCGTCTGCCTTAGGAGAGCTGGTTAAACGCTTAGCTCTTAAGAAGTTGTAATGACTGGTGGCATACAGGATTTCTATGACTGGTCTCAATGGACTGCAACAATCACCCAAAGGAAACATTTTGAAACAGATGGTTGACTGGCTGGGTCTGTGCCAATCCCTCTTGCCTTTTTCTTCCCACTGTACTGAACATTTAGAGCATTAATTTGTAGCTAAAAACTGAAGTGTGTAAAAGATAAATTGGTGGTTCAAACCTACCACAGGCTGTAGGATACAAAGATAAAATCAACTAGAGAACAGAATAGAGGATTGCTGTAATCTGACCAAATAAAACAGAATCTTAACTCTGCTATAAGCAGTAGACAAGATCATCACAAAATGAGAAATGACAGACCACAAAAACAGAAATATATAATGAGTAGTTTCATAGAGAAGCAGCATGGCTTGATCACATGTACACAAATGTTTGCCAATAGGCAACCGGTAGAACCATATGGCAGGTAAGCTAACAAATATGAATAGTAACAGTGAAAGTAGAAAGGAGTTTGACTGGAGCCTAGTTTACACAAAGCATCAGTGAATGCACTTTACAAGGGCAGCAGTGGCAAAGTCTAAGACAGACAGAGGAAAGAGCCGACTGTGAGACAAAGCACTAAAGTGATTCTCAGCAGTAGGTAGCCGTGGTAGGGGAGGGGGTTACTCTAGAAAGGAAATGGCCCACGGAGAGACACAGCTACGGAGTAGTTGCAAGCAAGAGAGGGGTGTTGTGGAAACAAAACACTGACTGCGAGAGACATGACTGAAGTCGTTCTCAGCAGTGGTATGATGCTTGTGGACTGACACAACTGACACCAAGGACAGATTCAGTGACTGCAATGTTTTTTCATGCCTCTTTTGTTTTGCAACACATTTGTGGGGACTGGTTTTGCTTAACATGTTATTCTTTAGTTGTGATGTGTATGGGGCCTCAAAGTTGGTAATTTTAGTAGGACATTTATCACAGCCTTTTTTTCCTCCCTTTGTGCCATTGACATCCTCCCATTTTACTGTACCTTAAGACTGTGGAGTTCATATTGTCTCCACTCTTACTTTCACAGTAGAAGTGTCTTTTTGACTGCACTGTCTGTACTTCATTGAAAATGGGCGACAATGAGTCTCCCAGGGCCTTACATAGTAGTAAGAAAATCGCTTTAATGTGTGGGTGAGTGTTAAGTAACAAACTAGCAGAAAGACAAATGTGAGGAAGAGACAGAGAAAGTACCAACTTAAAATCCATCTAGCCTTGGAGAGAAAGAAAAAAAAAGAGGAAAATTACTCTGACATTAAAAGAGACAGAGGGAAATGCCTGAGATGTAAATAACAGCGGGGATATTGGTCACAAAGGAACGCATTATTAAATATCTGCAAAAGAGCTCCATGCATCACCTGCAGATCAGCACCCCTATTTTCATTTACACAATTTTTGAATGGAAGGACTTTGTCGCTCCACTGAGGCCAACTACACCCCTTAAATTTTAGTGCACGGTAAATGTTTAGCTTGCTTCTTCATATACGCAAATATGCCCCTAAGTGAACAGCCCACTGAGAGATGAGCAAATTTAGTCCCTAAACGAAAAATGGTGCGAGTCCAGTAACTTGAAGCGATTGGAAGACTTAAAAAATTATGCCATTGGGAAATACCATGCCAGAGAAGCAGATACAAAGACTGAAAATTAAAAGACATACATAAGAGGTAAAAAAAAAAACGAATTCACTCCATCGTGTCCAACTGTGCCACCCAGACCAGCAGTCACTCTTATTTCTTTTACGTCTGTGCAGCAGCTGGAAGCCGGCGGCAGACAAGCACAGAAACAAACTGACAGAAACAGACAAAGTGACAGTCAGGTAGACAAGCCGTCGTTCCTCATACCTGTGTACTCCAAATGGAAGCCAGCGGCAGATACACTGATGTCAGACTGGAAGGTCAAGTACAGGTTGTTGGACGTGCTGTTCAGAAGTTGGGGAATTGTTGTACCTATATTATACAATATACAGAGGACAGTTAAAACGAAGTCTATTCCATATCCCAGATATAAGCCCACCAAAGACATGAGGACATTTACATCACATAAACATATATTTCACCTCAGTTGTATGCAGTGTAAAATATAATTTAGATACAGCAATAACTCTTTTTGTGAAATCTTTCTCTTGATTGCACTTCTTCATTTTAACCAGAGCCAAGTTCTGGCATTAAGCAGCAGCCATTTCACCCCCATAACCTTGCTAAATGAGAATTTCTGAGAATATCAGCAGGTACAAATTAAATTGCATAATACAAAAAAATCACAGACAATCACTCAGAGAAGTAAAATATCAAATCAAGGGGGCTTTTTGGGTTGTCCATATACAATGATATACAGATTATAATTTCAAACCAATTGCCGGATTCTCTGAATTTCTGGGGAGAGCCAGTAACAAATTACACAGTGACTAAATTTCATTTACTTGCAGTGTCTACTACATGGATCACACATGCGGTCTCTATTAAATATGTTAAGGTGTATATAATGTTCAACACACTTCCTTTAGACCTTATGCCAGAGAAGTCCAAATCAAACCAATGAACACGGCCATGGTCTATAATTGTAACTCTGAATTTGCACTGCAGAATATTCTGTATGTGTGGCAACACTGAGGTCTGGGATCATTTTCTCTATTCCAGGTGTATGTCTTCTGCAATTTGCATGGAGACCTTTACATATATTCATAATCACCTTCATCAGCTTAGCCCAGATAAAAACTGATTGCTAGCCATTTAAAATGCCTTAGCCTCTTCACACTGCCCTGCATAGTGGAAGCTGTACTGTGGAGCTATTACAATACCTAAAGAGTTTTGTTCCAAAATGAGACATCCACCACTTGAGAAATTTGACACCTAGTCTCATAAAACTGATAGCCGAAATAGAGGCAGAAGTCATTATGTTAAGCCAGTCCCTCTTATACTAGGGTTCAGCATCTAAAATAATGTGATGGCCTGTTTCTAGTGGGTTACCATGTGGCAAGAGCACCATTTTCATTAGTGTGAGCCCTAGGGCAACACTACATTAGTAACATTTCAGACTGAAACATTATGAAGACCTCGAATGCAGAGACAGAAATGTCATGTGAAGGAGGAGGGATACTTTTTCTTTTTTTTTACTTCTTTAACTGGTTTTTAGAAAGGATTCTCAAAGGACATGCCAAATGTCATCAGCTCCATCACCACATCTGTCTGCTGCTGGGGCCCTGTGATGTCTCATTGAAATTCGAGATGGAGCTGACAACAAAAATTTAGTTGTATCAGTTTTACCTGAGTAGCTACCAAGCCTTGGAGCATTGCCATCAACCCCGTCAAAAAAGTCCAGCGAGTCCCAGTTGTGTTCTGTGGCAAAGGTCACAACTTGAATCTGAAAGAGAAAGATACCGTAATACATATGTAAAAGAAATAATTAAAAATACACAAACAGAGAAAACAAATTTACTGAACGTATTGTGTGAATCCACCCAAAACATTTTTAAATCTCTCATCAAACATTATACTACTAAGATCCGCATCTGTGTTCTCTCACTTGGATGCCAGCTCCCTCAGGAACAGAGATTTTCCAGGCACAGTTCAGATAGTTGGCGTATGGCTCTGGGTATCCAGGAGAGAGGATAGTGCCTCTGCGGTCAGGTAACATCCCACCGCAGGGAACTAGACAAAGAATAACAGATTGAGAGAGAGTGTGAGTAAGTCTCAACAAAGTTCAGGCTGAAAGATGTGAAGTCTAAACACAAACCTGCAGAGCCAGGAGTGGACATGGGTCACAGTGGGGAAGTAGCAAAATGTCAAGCGTTTAAAAATATTATTCCACCTCCCAGAAATGACATGGTTTTTAAATGAGTATTTGTAAAATCACTTCATGTGATGTAATTTTATGGACTGCAAGTTTCATGATAAAGTCAGTCATGATAATGACAGGTTATACTGGTTATACAGGTTATGACAGTTTTGAATAGGGCTGCAACTAACAGTTATTATCATAAATGATTAATCTATTTTCACGATGAATTGTTTACTCTATAAAATGTCAAAAAAAATTTGACAATTCTCATCACAATTTCCTAGAGCCCAAAGTGACTTTTAGTCTTCAAATTGCTTCTTTTGTCCAAAACCGACTTTATTTACAATCATAAATGACAAAGAAAAGCAGCAAATCCTTACATTTAAGAAGCCCGAACTAGCAAATGTTCAAAAAATTTTGCTTGAGAAATGATTTAAACGATTGATGATCAAAATAGGCAATTGATTTTCTTTCTAGTTTTGAACCAGAACATGCATCATTGTCCACATATCATTGTCATTTAATGATCAGTGGAGCTTTGCATGGCAGCACAAACCCGCCTCTCACTGTACGTAGATGTAAAGAGTTCCACCCTGACGTGTAATTTTATGTCTTGCAGGCCACACAAATCACATATTTGCTATTCCTCTCTAAACTCACCTTGTTTCTACCAGTGCCACAACATATTTATCAAGCCTCTCAGCTCTCAGATGAATGCTGAATTGGAGTCACTGGCCAGGCAGTGCTGACATTTTCAGGCACTGTGATATATTTGAGAAAAGAGTAAAACTCAAAATGAAAAAAGGGCAATAAGACCTACAATTTCTTTATTACTTTTCAGACGGGTGCCAATTGGCCTTGTATCCGGTCAGCGACATTCTACACAGTGTTTGGCTCCACTTTATGTCCATTAAGGATTGGGGTAACCCAGCCTGTGCAGACCAGAATTCTTTGGATTATTACAAACAACAGAACACAGAACAAAATGCATTTGTTTCCTTCTGAAAAGTAGTTCTGCTGGCTAATACAGAAACAAACAACGACCCATTAGGCTGATGAGACTTTGCTTTTCTTTTACAGTATCACAAGAAGAGTAGTCTAACGTGTGTTTGCTTTATCAATGCTGCTTTGCTCTGAGATCCATTCTTCTGCTGTCACCAGCTGGTGTGTGTTTGCCAGACATGTGTTAAGCCATCACATGTATTTCAACTTTAACGACAGATACTGTATTCTACAAAAAGAAGGGGTATAGAAGTCTATATCCAAGGCCAGTGATAAAAATGCACCAACTCTTATTTATTTTCTCCTGATGCAGAACCAATCCTTAGGCTGAACTGTGGAGTAGAGAAACAATGGAACTTCTGTCATCTTTCAAAAATGGGCTGACAAAAAAAGTGGAAAGAAAACACATTTTCAGCTATCAGCCTGCCACAATTTCAAACTCTGATATCTTATATCTACCCTTCTACACATGATTGAAGAATTGAACCAAAGCGACTACTCCTGTTCCTTTCACTCTGAGTGACACATTAGAGAAAATTATTTCTATACTGTACCTTACAGCAGTCAAAGTGGAGCAATCACACTTTCATATAATCACTGCCACAGTAATGTCATCTTCAGCTAATGCTTACCAAATGTCGAGTATGCAGTATTGAAATTGATTAACTCCTGCATTAAGAAGAACAGCTTGTATAATTGTTTTGAATTCTGCTCAGCAATTGGAAAATTAAGGTTGATGCCTATGACAGGGGTCATCAACTACATTTGTCTATATATATATCTCAGTGTGAATAGATTTCTAAAAAACATGGTATATGCATAAAGATAACTAGAGACGTAACTAATTAAATGCAATTGCAGAATGCAGACCTGATTGGCTGGACATATTAATCAGGTTTGATGCTATCAATGTCCTGATTGTTAACAAAAAGTATGTTGCGAAAAAAAACAAAAAATGAAATGTTAAATAAGTGCATGAGAAATAAATTAAACAAAATCTTAAATAAGAGCTAAAGGTTTGTCCCCATTTTTGCATGGTAATATGGCACAAGCCACATTCGATTAATAAAAGAATAGATAGAAAAATTAAATATTTTCCTTCACCTCGTACATGTGGTAGCACATTTTTTTCCTCCTCGCATTTTCTGAATTCATTTGTATGCGGGCCGGATGGGAAACTTTGTACTGTGGACGAGGCACCTTGAATGTATCTAAGCACTAACTAACATGGTGAGTGAATGAGAGTCTGGACTTTTATTGTCAGTAACCTTGTTTACTGTTAAATCTTTTCCTGCTTTCACCCCAACATAGAAGTACACACTGTAAAAATAATTATGTTTTTCATCATCAGATCTTTATTAGTATCCAACCTTCAATGCTGAAACAAAGGTCAGAAATATAATTTAAACCATTTTAAAGAATAGCAGGTTTCCTCTGTTTTGTTCTGGTTTAAAGAACTTAAAGTCTTCCAGCATGAGACCACAATCTTGTCAACAAGCAACAAACCCATTCCAGGGAAAGACCCAGTAATTCAGTATAATTTAACAGCTCCTTTGAGTCTCCTGAGCTGTCAGTTAATATAATTGGTCGAGCAAGATTGGAAATCATGACACTCATAAAAGCATGAATGCTCCACACCCATCTCAATCAGTGGCAGGCTCATATGTCACTGCGTGTGGACTTCACACATTATGGGAGACCCTTTTGTAACATCTGATATGATTTTAATTAGAGGGGTTTTAATCAAGATATCAAAATACACAGTGTGTGCACCACATTGGTGTTTCACATCAAATGCAATATTACATGTAAGTAGTGCAAGTGTATCACGTGTTTTCAAGATACATAAAAGTTATATTTATTGTTATACTTACAGTCAAGCCCAAAATTATTCATACCTCTGGCAAATTTTGACTTAAAGTTACTTTTATTCAATCAGCAAGTTTTTTCTTGATTGGAAATGACACAGGCGTCTCCCAGAAGATTATAAGACTATGTACAAGAGGCATCACTGTGGAAAAAAATATTTCTCAACAACAACATCAGGCAGTCTGCAGAGAAACTTGGCCTTGGGCACCAGTGGACATTTCAGCACGACAACGACCCAAAACACACAGCAAAAGTGATGAAGAAATTGTTAGCGGACAAAAACATTAACGTTTTGCAGTGGCCCAGCCAGAGTCCTGACTTGAATCCAATTGAGAATCTGTGGAGGGAGCTAAAGATCAGGGTGTTGGCAAGGAGACCCTCCAACCTGAAAGAGTTGGAGCTCAT
>JAVQJL010083975.1:0-89880 GCA_036024295.1 Nannoperca obscura
CCCCCCCCCCCCCCCCCCCCCCCCCCCCCCCCCCCCCCCCCCCCCCCCCCCCCCCCCCCCCCCCCCCGCCCCCCCCCCCCCCCCCCCCCCCCCCCCCGGGCCCCCCGCCCCCCCCACCACTTGACAATTGCTTTAGCATCAGCCTGCTTTTTTTCTTTGTTTTGTTTTTTTTGTTGATTTTTCAAAAATTCAAAATATGTGCTTGGTAACAGGATATTGTGTATGCCCTGCTGTGCAGTGTGTGACAGCTTTCTGCAAATGAATGTCTCTATATTATTCATTGTCATGACACTGCAGCCTTTTTAGCCAGGTCTTCCTTGAAAATAAATCTAAGACTAAAAAAGAAAAGAAAAAAACATACTGAACACAGACATTGCTGGTATTATTTAATTTGTATGAAATTCATAATACAGTATATATAAAAAATAGTGCTACAAGTAAAAAAAAAAAGCATTTTACACACGTCAGATGTGTTATTCATTTATTTATCTGTCTGACATTTCTTCTGCTTGCATAAGTTTGGATTTCCTGAAACGAAGGAAACTCTCTGCGAAATCAATGCAATTTTCTTTTTCTAGCAGGAATCCCCGCTGAAGTCTTATCAGTGGTCTTTGTCTTTTACTGTTTCTCAGAGGAGACGGGGGAGAGATCAAGTAGCCCACACACTGTGCAGTGTGTGCGGAGGAGTGATGCCTCGAGAGCGCATCACAGGACGACAAAACCCCACTGCAAGACGCAGTACCAGAACAGAGCAGCTTTGGCACGAGAGCAGGTTTCCTGTAGAAAAGGGGGAGATCGTGTCATACGAATCCCCAGACATACTTCTTATCATGCCGGAATCCTCCTGGTTTCCATTTACTCGCGTACAGAGACCATGTAGTGGAGAGAAAACGGGGATCTCCACCGGTGGAGAGATCTAGGGATGCATGGACACGGTTATGGGTGATTAATGCCATTTTGCTGCTGCAAAACAAGACTGGATATGCACACAAAAAGTGGGGATAAGTGAGTTTCGGGGCCCACAGGATGGACACTGCAGAGGTAATTCTATCTGTGTTGGTGGTTGTGATTATTATAGTGTCGTTGCTGTCCAACGTCCTGGTGCTGATCTGCTTTCTGTACAACCCGGAGATCCGCAAGCAGGTCCCAGGTCTGTTCAACCTCAACCTCACCTTCTGCAACTTGTTGCTTACCGTGTCCAACATGCCGCTCACTTTGGTGGGACTTGTCAGTAAGGCTCAGCCGGGAGGAGACGGCTTCTGCCAGATCGTGGGCTTCCTGGAGACTTTCCTGTCCACCAACTCCATGCTGAGCATGGCAGCTCTGAGCATCGACAGGTGGATCGCGGTGGTGTTCCCTCTGAGGTACCACTCCAAAATGCGCCATAAAGACGCGGCTTTTGTGCTTGGGTACACGTGGGCTCACTCCATGTCCTTCTCCACGGTGGCCACCTGCCTCTCCTGGGTGGGATACCACCGGCTTTATGCGTCCTGCACCCTGTCCAACCCGAGGGCGAGCAGTCGGACCCAGTTTGTTATCTTCACCGTCTTCTTCCACTCCTTCACTTTTCTCCTGTCTTTTATAGTGCTGTGTGTCACATACCTCAAAGTGCTTAAAGTGGCAAGGTTTCACTGTAAGAGGATCGACGTTATTACAATGCAAACTTTGGTGCTGCTGGTGGATATACACCCCAGGTGAGCTCCTTAAACTAATTATCCATGTTTCTATTACACCACCACGCACTGATAACCTATCCTAGCAATCTGCAGTGTTGATTCACGTTTGGAAAGCAAATTAGGCAGTAGGGGGGGAAAGAACAAACTGTACAAATCAACCCTCTGATCCTTGGGAGTTGTAGTTGATGCCATAATTCCTTTTTCACACTGATGTTAAAGCCTGAAAGGACACTGTTCTGAATCTGTGGTGATGCCAACAGTACCGTTAATGACACTTTGCCATATTTGCAGAGGCATTTCAATGTCCACAACAGCACAGTTGTGTCCTCAGTACTCAGAGGAAATGCAAAATGTGACTTTATGGAAATGTCACCCAGAGTGATTGCTTTATTCCTCCACACAGTATAGAGACTTGGTGACATGCAGTAGATCCAAGCTCCCGTCTATAAGGTGCATTCTGGTGTTACTCACACTGGTGACCTCCATTTCATAAACTATTACTTGAAGCTGCTTGTCAGTGTGACATCACAGCCATGGTGCACACACAAAGTCACACAAACACACACAGAAAGTGTTGAAATTGTAGTTCTTGAAGCGGGGTTTCTCACTTTGTATTACACCAGAGTCTTGTTATCTGTTATTTTACCTCAGCTCAGCCTCTGCTGGCTCTTCCTATATTTAACTCCTGCACAACAGAAATACACACACGTGCACCCATTTCTTGCTGTTTGTGTGAACATTTTAGAGACACTTTGTGCTCTTCTCTGAGTGTGTCTCCCTGGTTGTAAACCAGCTGAACTCTCTGTGTTTCCAGTGTTCGCCAGCGTTGCCTGGAGGAGCAGAAGAGGCGACGACAAAGAGCGACAAGGAAGATCAGCACCTTCATCGGCACCTTCATGCTCTGCTTCGCTCCTTATGTGATCACAAGGTGAGTATTGGAGAGAGACCCATGCAAGGGGAGATTAGGGGAGGGCAGAGGGAAACCACGCTGGCACACTGCGGCGTATGCAGCCCTTTTGTTTTGCTGGTATCCCCCAAACCTCCCTCCTCTGCTGTCAACTCCCCCTCTATCGCCTCCTCTCTGCTTCCTCTCCACACCAGCCAGAGTCGGAAGATGAGATTGGCTGACCTTGTGATAAGTAATATGCCTCTGCTCTGCTGTTGCTGCTGCATTAGCACTTTTCTCCTCAAGTTCGTTGGGTGCATCAGCTAGTCAGGTACAATCCACTCGCATCAGTCACTGGACAAACAGACGATGTGACATGAGGCCCAGTGAGTGAGAAAAATAAGTGGACGCGTGAGCAGGAAGTTTTATTTAAGTTAAAATCGTACAAATGACATGAGAGTATAAAAACAATATAGTGTGCAAAGAGAGGAAAGAAACCCAAGAGGGATTTATTCATCACCTCTAATACAAAAAGTATTCATAATTTCCAAGATACGTGTAGATTCTGTAAAACATCACACAGAAGTTAACATATTCTGTAAGACTTCAATGGCTGGTACGCCAAAATCCCAAAAATATAGTATTTTATTTTTACTTGCTATTTACTTGCTTTTCAGTTTTCAATGTGACTATTTCTAATGAAGAAATAGTTCCTGTTTGTTCCCAAGATGCCCTTTTTTGATGTTGTGAGCACCTCTAAAAAAATTCCATTCACCTCCATTGTACTAGGGTGAAGGCAGAAGTCTTCTGCCTTGGTGTCCAGATTCTCAGAATCTGGACATCAAAATGATATGCATGGCTGGGTATCAATAATTGAATAAGTTAGTAAGTAAGTGAGAAAAAAATTAAATAAATATATATATATAAATATATTCCAAACCTATACTACAAAATACCCATTATTTGTATTGTATGTACTGTTGAGAGACAATCTTCTACTGCAATGCAGAGCCACAAATGAAGTGGAAGTGCCCACAGCTGAAAAAAAAAAAAACTAACTGTGGATGGTAGTGCAATAGCTCCGATAAAACATTAAATAACTATTTTGGAAAATCATGACCCTGTCTCTTTGAATTTTAATCAGCAGAGGCCTTCTAAAGTCACAATTTGATTGACATCTGATATCACAAGCATTGTGTTATTTCCTATTAGTATAATACAATTAGGTACATTGATATATTACTAACTGCAAAAACAGGAACTGTGCCCCAAATCTGTACTACATACTTATTCTGTACAGCATGTACAACATAGCCTACTAATTGTCATAGTATGCTGTATTCCAAAAAACAACATACTTAACTGCTTTATACTAACAGGAAGTGATGCAATATGTGCAATGTCAGACAAACTACAACTCTGAAAGATAACTGCAGGTCAAACTTCAGAAATAGAAAGCAAAATGTCTTTCTTAAGACTTATTCTTGTTTTCCCAAGATCTTTCTGGAGCGGTTTCACCAGCATCCACAATTAGTTTGAGTTCTTTTCCAGCGCTGTGGGAAAATAGTATCCATCAACAGCACTCTCTAAAATCAACTGTGTTTAGTCTGCGTACTGTCTGGTTTGAGTACACTTTATTTGATCACTTTTCCAGTGTGAACACACTGTACACTAAAACCTGCTTAGAATTAGTATGCAGGATGGATTTGGGACACGTGTGTTTTGTTTTTTGTAAGGGCCCCTATATCAGATTTAAGATTGGCCTTGTAGGAAATTGTATCTTTTAAATCTTACCCATTAACATCTTTAATTAAAATATTAAATTAGAAGAAGTTGGACTCTCTGGAGGCTTTGGTATTGAGTTTATCATCCACTCCGACAACAAGCACTGAATGCTTTGTTGTGTTATCAGTGAACTGTCAGTAATGAATGGCCATAGCAGCACTGTACATGCTCTCTTTCTGCAAATGGCAGTTTACATATTACAATCTGAATATATTATGCTAAAAGCTCCTGTGCTGCCTCTCTGAAGCTCATTTGTTGTCGGGGTCATCATGTGAATAGTAAAAGCCCTGCTGTGTGGTGTGGCAGCTGACTTAACCTTCTATTCACATCGGCGCTGTGGACACAAGTGATGGCTACTGGTCCATGTAAGGCCAGTGTTATTCTACTGACGGAGCTTGATTGTCTACAGAGTAATCATACAGAGTGCAAGAGTAGAGGATCAGCGATTTTTTTTGTTTTGTTGTGCCTCTTAGGACATCACGTACAGTAAAATATTGTTACACTTGACAAAGGTGCAAAATCACAATTTTTTTGTCTTTATGACTGAGATCAGCTACTTTGAGATGCAGAGAACAGGCATAACTGTATAACTCATTAGGTTCCCATTTAAATCAATTATACAGTATTTTAAGTACAGGAGAGTTTTATTTTCCTGTTCTTTATCCTTGAAGGTTCTCTGCTCAGCCCTCGGTCTCATACTGTATTAAATAACAATCAGAGTTAATTGGCTTGTTTCCAGACACTCATTACTGCGTAGACAGGTCTGTTTAATTATTCTAGTGGCTCTGCCTCTTCCTTTTCTGACAGGAAATGCTGCTGGCTGCAAATAAGAAATGAGATGAATCGTAGCCTCACACAGTAAATCCACACGCATGAAAGAAAGAAGGAAGCTCTTCATGTAGTTTCACTTGACAGATGCCTACATTTTATCTTGTGGGCAATTGCAAACAACAACTTAAGACAGAAAAAGTACTTAATGAGGTGACTCTATATGGATATAAATGCTAGTTCTTTACATAATTACAGCAGTAAAGAAGAACCCGACTCCCAACATATAAAAAAGATGTCTTGCAAATGTATTTCTATATCTGCATAATAAGCTTAAGGCATGCATGTCTTTTCCAGTGTACTGACTTGCTTTTCCACTGCTCTCTCTCTCCCTCTCACGACCCTCTCTTTATGCTTGCCTGCAGGATCGTGGAGTTATTCCCAGCGGTGCCTATCAACCCCCACTGGGGAATTGTCTCCAAGTGCTTAACTTACAGCAAGGCAGCCTGCGACCCCTTCGTGTACTCCTTGCTCCGACACCAGTACAAGAAGACGTGCACTGACATCATCAACAGGCTGCTGAAGCGTAGCTCCTTGAATGCGTCCGGGCACCGGCGCGAGAACCAAGGCAACAGCATACCAACGGTAGAGTGACAGGAAGTGGACTGGTGCGATACGGTCTGAGGGTTGACCTGGCAACTGTCAGGGAAATATAAAGCTGATTTATCGTCGATGAAGAAGAGAACAAATATTGGTTGTTCCTGTCCACGTCTGCTTGAATTTGGTCTGATGTGCACAAAAAAGAAAAAAGTCACAACAGACAAGGGCACAGGAATACCACTGTGCTTGCATACTGAGTGCCCAGAACAGCAGATCAGTGCAGTGAACTTGTTGTGAGGACAATAAGCAATGGCAGATTTCACTTCCACCTGGAGAGACAGATGTGCTCGCCCAAGAACAACGGCCAGTTCATATCTTCATTATTTTAACTAGGGTAGCTTTCAGTCTGATATCAGATATATTGATTTAGCAGAATATCAGTTTGTTTTGATATTGCTGTAGTATATATTCATGTTATCTAAAAAAGGATAGGGAATGGCTGTATGTCTGTTGACCAGTTGATATGTTCATACTGTATGTAGCACTGAAAACTAGCCTAACCAAAACTTGATACAAAACCAAGTCCCCTAATTGTAATAGCCTACGGATGGAAGCATAGAGCAGACGGCTGAGTTAAGCTAAGTTCTGCTGAGTTCTGCTCAGGTTTTTTTTTTGACTTGATGGGGTCAAACACCCTCCCAATTAAACAGATTTTAGGGTACTTTTATATTTGTAGTAAATTGCCTTGTAGTGTAAGGGACAATGAAGGAAAAAGTAAGATTACAATATGTGTTTTTTTGTGTTTTATGTGCGTGAACACATTGCCATCATTTGTGCTTTCAGCACCCATTTTAAGGGAACCAGCCAAGGGGAGATTTAATGGGTAATGGGCCTTCGAACTGCCTGCCTTTGCTGTCATGACTGACATGTGCCCCTCAGGTTGTTTAGTCAAGTGGAGCGTGATTGACTGTACTTACCCGGGTTTGTACTCACAGAGATGAGTAAGAGACTGCTTCGTGCTTTCTCACACATTTAGGCGAGATGGACAGGAAAGGAAAATATACGGGACATATTTATTTTCCTTTACTTAGCAGAGAGATCGCCTGTAAATGAATGAATAGCAATGACAGCCGTCCATGCAAGGACACAAACAATCCTTTGAAAAAAGCAGTTTTGGAAGCAAAAATGATCGTCTTGCTTAAGTCAGTGGTGAAACTAAAGAAATAGTCCCTGCTTTCTGTTTCTAAACATCTAACGCACATTGAATGTGTAACAGGGATATTTCTGAAAGCACCTTGAAGGCACCACCTAATATTTATTTGGGAAACCCTGTCACAATTTATTGAACATGCAAATACTATTTATAATGCAAGTCAACCTCAATAACAACAGACATTGTGCTCCTAATGAAGATTAATTGCTTGTTTTGGGGCCCCAAACGATTATTTTTATTATTGAATGATCTGACAATCATCTTCTTCATCTTCAATCATCATCTTCACTGATTATTGGTTTGGTCCATAAAATGGCAGAAAACACCCAAAGATATGACATTTATTATAACAGAAGACTAAACCAGAACATGCTGACATTTTTGGAACAACAGAATTGTGGGCATTTTTGCTTAAGAAATGGCTTAAACAAAAAAAAAAGTAATGATTAATTGTCTGTATATTGACTAGTCGTTTAATTGAGTAATGGTTTCAGCTCTAATGATTTCCCCCGGGAAACACTGATTAGAAGGTTTAAACTAGCAGCAGTAAATTACAGAGCACAGGGGTGAAGGGGGTCATCACCAAAGAAGAGATTTTAAAAACTCATCACTGACATATTTTGCATTGGGAGAACCCATTAAGTATTTAACACTAAATAACTGCACCTGTTAGAATAGATGCAATAGTTGCAATGTAATGTGGTATACTGTATATATGCTAAAGACTATTGGGTTAATTCCCCGCATATCAGGGAATAAATATCACTTCAGTCTACAAAACATTTCAGAATGGAAACTGTGAGGTCGATTGGTTAAAGGTCAAGCAGGCTGAACTTCAGTGAACTGGAACAGACAGAATAGTGTTAGCTTCAACTCCAATTTTAATTACTTTCTGTCCAGAGCAGCTTCACTTCCCAGAAACTAAATCTTCAGTCCATCTTCATAGTCAAATGTATTCATGCAAATCAAAAAGACATTTACAGTGTTTTTTAGAAAGATACTTTGCAACCAGTATATGCTTTTTAATGAAATGGAGAGTTGTGGAAGGAGGACAATAACACCTTTTCACCCTAACATTGAAAAGATATATATTCTTTATATTTATTTAGTCCCATTGCGTGTGCAGTACAGTAGTTTTCAGGCATTTCATGAAGACACGCCTAAGCCCAAGAGCCCTCTTGACTGACAAAGTGTTATCCGACCCATTACATGCTGTACCCATTAGATCCATTTTTCTGTATCAGAAGACAGGCAGCTCTGCATCAGAGGGCTTTTGGCTGGGCTCCACTTGTTATAGAACTGACATACTGTAGATAGAGGTGCATCAATGCCTCAGTTCAGAAAAGAGAGAATACAAAATAACACATAGTGCAAAGGTTTACTTTATGGACATACAAATTATATTTGGATTGTACATTCAGGGGGGCAACAGTGAGACACTATGAATCTAAAGATAGTGCCAAAATGATCAATGATGCCCAGTGAGCCAAAAATTAGTAGCTGCAGTTCATTTTCTGAAAACATCAGAGAAAATTGATGTAATTACTAATTAAAACATATTTGCTTTCATTTTGTTTTTAAGGATTCATGATTATACTTAGGAGAAATGGTTGTCTTGGACATATGATGCATTACGTAGTACTGTATGATGCTCCCAAGACATCCGATGCCTTAAATTCTGTAATATATGGTTGTTTAGAATTTTTCCATTCACAATGGCATATGGATATCTTGAACAATATAGATAGAATCAATCATTGCCTTATTCCCTTCCGTTCACTAACACATAATCTTATAGCCTTTGTATTTCTGTACCCTAATTCTGCTTTCCATGGTAATTTCTTGCTGATGTTTTGCACTGATGTAGAGTAGCTATTTTTCTCATAAATGATGACTATTAAAAAAGAAAAAACATGAAACAATATATGTTGACAGATTTAGATAAATGAAAACGTGAAAAGTATTTTTGTGTCTTTTTGATATACGTACCTGTAATTTCTGATGACACTGTATTTGTTTGAGTGTTACAGAATGTGCTGCTTCAAATGCAAATTAAGTTTTAACTGCTGTTGATAGTGGATAATGAATTGGGTGTAATATACCTAATTTTGTTATGGTGACTGACTTGACTGCCTGAAGTGTTTTGTTATGTACCTCATAATTTATTAAATCATTGGCGCGATGCTGCTGCTGCTAAAGATGACGGAGGGGATGTGATAAAAGGTGATGATGACGACGACAACGTGAAGCTGTTTCCATTTGTTTATGATAAGATGACAATATCTGGTTTTAATAGTGATTGTAATTGTTACGTTGATGAAAATGAAGATGAAGATGACTGTTTCACATTTTGACTATAGTGATTAAAAGTAAACTGTAGACTTTATCAAAGTTGTCTGGTACTGTTTCTCCACATTCTCCAGGAGAGGCTGCCACCACACTCTTATGAATGAGTCTTTCGTCACACGTTGGGTCGATTTAGACAGCACGAATGTGATACCATTTTTCATACAGAACCGAGGCATAACGGACTGGCACTCGGCAGAGTGTCTGTAGCTGTCCAGTCACAGGCGGGTCGGAGACCCACCAAAGTTAAGACGTGGCAGATCACACAGCTGATTACATTAACCTGTATTTATGTTGATCTTGTCAGACAGCATTGTGTCCACTCCTGTAGATAAAATAACACCACTGTAAAATATAGCTTAATCATTCAATGTTTAGAAAAAAGTTGTTGTGGAAACTGCTCACCTGCATCGCAGCCACGGCTGAGCGATAATCACGTCTTTAGTCCACGTTGAATTTGAGGGTGGAATAAGTTTGGACTAGGAAGAGGAAAAACTGAAGCGTTTGACAACACTGATATGACTTTCAGCTTTTGTATCCGCAGCAATTTGGACTGTTTCCACTTGCAATCAGTTTGAGCCAGAGGGAGGCGATTTTTCTGTTCACACTACAGTGCAGGTGGTAATGGAACAACATCAGCGGTTGACTGAGATGGCCTCATCTGATATTCTGCACACTGATTCACACCCTTAGAGCCTGTGATTATCTTCAGGTGGACAGCATTGACCGTAACACATGGCTTAATCATGGCTGGCCTCAACCCTCTCAGTCATCTAACCCCCCAGAGTGAGAAATAAACCACAACTCAGGGAGAAAAGTGGACACATCACTCTGTAAAACAAAGACATGGTTGTTGTATTTCTCTTCTTCCCATGACTTGGGATGAGGACTCAAAGGAGTTAACATCAAAGAGTTCTGAAAGTCTGAATCCAAAGTCCATGATGGGGTTTTTTTTGTCACTGAAACAACTTATCTGAAATCTGTGTGAATCTATACTCCTGCTTTCAGGTGATGTAGTACAGTGGTTCAGCGAAGATTCATTTTCCACAAAAAATAGAAAACTCAAAAATGTCTCGAATGAAGAATATGAATGCTGCTTTGTGTTTCATCCAAACTCCAAAAATCCCCAACAAGCTTCACCCTGGCTTTTGCCTCCACATCTGAATGGCATGCCAGTGAATTTGTGCAACTTGTTACGGAGAATCCAGTGTGACGATCTGCTTCATATATCAATAAACAAAAAGCATGTGGTGCTTATTATTCCACTTGTTTCTCTCCCATATGTCACCATATGCTTTCTGTTTGACTGTGTGTACTAGAAAATGTGTGATGCACATTGTCACAGTGGAGTAATGACATATGTGTGGCTGCTGCTCCAAAGCGTCATTATAAAATAACACATTGTAATGAAACTTAGGGGGAAATTACTGGTTAGCTTTTGGTGCAGATCAGGGTCCAGTAGCGCCACTATGTGTCCATTAAGCCCCCCCACACGCAACCCACCAACACAGGTGTTTTCAAATATTTTGGCTGATCTCAGGACTGTATGTGAGTGTACAGACTGTGCTTGATTGACATTTCTCTCCCTTGGATTTGCTTCTTTGTCATTATTTTGGGCTCATGTCACATTGGAGTAATCGTACTTACAAGTAAATGAGGTATTGAACCATGAGAAGCTAAATTTGTTTTATCAGTATCAATATTTTCAAGTTATTCACCTCTTCCAATAAATGTTGAAGGCCCTACACACCCACTGCCTCATTAGGTTTCTTCACAGGCAGCCGGTAGCCCTTGGAATTATGTCTATAGTGGACATTTCTGCACCTCACGATTTACGCTGGATGCCAGCATTCTGTGCCAGCTCAGGAATTATTCAGCAAGATGAAAAGTAAGGGTTGGGAGGTCAGGGTGGCGGATGTGTGGTTGAGGGTCATGTCTGATGTTCAATACAGGAGACTGGAGTTTGTATCCCATCATAGCCCTGCAATTACTTTAACAAGAACCACCAAGTGTTTTAGTTGCTTTACTGTAATCATTCTTTAACCATTGTTTATTTGCAATAACCACAGGCTGTACAGACTGTTCTGACATCTCTCTCGCTCTGTTAGTTGTGTTGCATCTTTAATCATTCTTATTATTCAACAAAGTTTGGTGACCTCATTTAATTTCCAGCACAGCTCCACTCAACTTCAACCTGAACAGACGAGTACCAACACCTCCGTGAAAGTGCAAGTCCTTTAATATATATTTGGATAAAAGTGACAATGAATGTATTTGATTTTTCAAATATTAATTTTCTATATTTGGTCATAAAACAACGATGACACGTGCATACCTCAGCTGTGAGGGATCCTAAACATTTTTAAATGTGTACTGTCTGTCCTTGTAAAAAGCCCTAATATTCCTGGATGTTTTACATCCAATTATTAGTAAAATAACATGCTCATAGGATTGTGAAGCCAAGGTGTAGGTACATGCTCTCTGGGTGCTTTCTATTTGCATTTGTAGTGAATAATTATGCTATGCATATAAGTAATAGAAGTTATCATCTACAAAAGCTCCTGCTTGGACCAGCTGCGTGATGACTCCCCCCCACAGTGTGTGCCTGGTGGGTGGAGTTGATTTGATCGTTAACTAAACCTGTAACATCTGTGCTGCGGCTGCTACACTTAAAAGCTTTAAAAGCTACACTTTAAAATGTTTTACTCATGCATCCAGTACACACGCTTCTGACCTGTGCCCTATTCACATGCCTGATGTCTTACTAATAATTGGAACAATCATCTCCTTAAATTGGTTCACACATATTAAAAGATTTTTCTGGTTTATAACAGGCTGGGTCTCGTTTTATTTGAAGGTTAAAGCAGGTGTGTGTCATAATAATCCCTAATTGCATAGAAAAACGATGCACATGTAAAACTACGGTAAGAACAGTAGGTCAAAGTTGAAGTCAGTCTGTAAATTGTGGAGAAGGTTTATAACGAACAGTTAATAATTGGAACCCCACTGAAATGTTTCTGTATCTAGCTCATGAGGGAGCAACATTCAAACCCAGAAATAAAAAGAAAACATTTAGACCACTATTTATGTCTTTGCTGATCTGGTTGGCGTCTTTGATGTCCATTGAGCCAGCAGAGAGTCTAATCTGTCTCAGGGGCTCCGGAGCAGAGGAGGGGAGAGAGGTTAAGAGCTGGTTTACCAACGCTGCATGGCGACTCACTCCTGTGATATCCAGGCCGGTGCGCTAACACTTCAAAGGCTGGACCGACTTCTGAAGAAGCACTGGCCTTTCAACTGCTGGCAAGGTCAGCTGGTGCCTGTTTCTTCCCACACATCTGCACGGTATCACAGCTGCAGGCCACAGCGGCTACACTGCACACCCTGCACACTGTACAACCCCCTCGAACCACACCCACCTTATCTCACAGGGATCGTCTGCAGGCCATATGGGAGAAGTTGGGACTTCAATTTGTCTTACAAGTTCTAATTATTAATTAACATCAACACTGTTTAATGGTCACACCTGCCTTTTTCAGTAAATGTATGGCTAAATAGTAAGTTACTGGGCAATCAATGTTGTGATTCAGAGTAAATCTAGTACTTATCTAGTACTCTAGTACTCTAACACCACTACACTACAGGAAAATGTTACATGTCACTAATAATATCAAAATGGCTTCTGTGGAAAAGCTGCTAAAAGAGTAGAACTCACAGGTGTTGCTGATCCTTGCCAGTTTCTTAACTCTGCCGCTCTCTGAACAAGGCCGATCTAGCTCTGTTTTATTTTGAATGTTCAATCCTCCCAGCACCCCTGGACATCAAGTCAACATTGGTGCAGCAAGTTGGAGACTTCAGGCTCTGAAAAGCTTTCAAGTAAGATGCAGAAGTTGTTGTTTTATATCTGTTGGACAGAAAAGAATCCTATGTAGCTTTGTGCTAGCAATAGAAGCAAATGATGCCACATATTTCATTAGCAAATGTTAGCATGCTAACACGCTAAACTAAGATGGTAAACAACTTTCATAAAAGGTGTTGAGTCAGTTCAGTTTCATTATTTTACTCTCATTTTTATGTCTTGTACATAAATATATATGTAAGTAGTAATGTAATTAGGTCACGGATATGCAAATTAGAGCTTGATGTCATCTAGCAACATAATGCAGAAAGAGACAAAGTCCTCTTAACTGAAACATATCACAAGAGTAACTGTGATTGCAAGAAATAAAGATTTCATTTAGTTTTATTTTTAGGAACTAAAGCCAGTGGTTGTCTGTGGAGCTAAAAACATTGTATTCTTTGGAGGCTCTGCAATTAGTTTTTAACGGATTAAAAGCTGCAAAATCCCACCATCTGTATGATTCCTCTGTTTCAAATTCACTGACTATAGTATAGAGCTACAGAAAGCATGGCGATATTAACAAGCTCTGATATGTCTTATACTCTCCGTTGCTCTGAGATGACGACTGGTGTGTGAGCCTCTGTTCAATACCCTTTGGAGGTGGAGATAAGAGGTTGAGGTCTTCCTCTAATTGCATGTTGGCCAGAGAGCAGGGAGGTTGGTGTTGTTGTCAGAATAAGCCAGTGATCTGTAAAAGCCCCAGCAGAGCTCTGATAATTAGAGCCTTTCCTCCTCAGCACTCCCAAGATACAATCTCACCACAGCAAAAATCAAATGAGATGATGCTTAAAATTACCCACAGTGATTACGGCTGAGTTATGGGAATGAAAGGAGTTTATTTTCCATGAGGGGCTTTTACGCAAACAGGAGTTAATGTAAAATCAGAGTTCATTCTAATATTAAATAACCAACAACACCCTAGTAAGTCACTCACTACTGCAAATGCTTTGACTGTTGAATGTTTAACCTTGCTTCAGTTTTGGTCCTGTGGAGGTAATGTCATGTTATGTGGTCTGACAACTCATAGCAGCCCATGGATTTGAGGAAAAATGTTTGCCTGTCAATATTTGTTAACTCTGTGCAGGTATGATGATTTATCCAGGGTGTCTTCCAGCTAATATGCTATGGTGAGCTGCAGCCCCCTGCAGCCTTTAAAGAGGACAGTGACTAAAAACAAATAAACAAATAATTTATGACAGAAAGAGTATTTATTTACACATGTGCATGTATATATGTTGTGTATATAAATAATAATTTATTATTTCTTTCTTTCTTTTATGTTCAGCGTAGGGGGTGTGGGGTACTGTTTAAAATACTTTCTAGGTGGCCAATCAATTGGAATTCTTTAATTGAAAGTGTAAAAACTGAATACTGTTTTCTCTATAATTAGTATCAAATCAAATCACATAGTTCTTGGTAGAAATAATCATGAAATCATGAGGAAATTACAAATCTTTACCCATAAAATAAAAGGTTTCCAGCACTTTTTAACCTGTATGAAAGGTGTTATCAAAAAGAAGCTTGATTAATTATTTTTAAGAGTTCTTACCATGAATAAAATTCACATGAGCAATTCATTTTGGGCAAACATAGTCTTTATTTAATAACTTGCCAAAAGCAAAGTGTATAAAAAAACAAATCAATGACACACAAAAGGTCACTGAGTCCACAAGGTATTTGAAGGACCACAAATTGTACAAGTGCAGGTAATAAAGCTTTTGTAATGGTTTACATAACTGTGTTACATAAGTTAATAAGTATGTACATAATGACAGTCATGGCCATTCCTCACAGTGGCTATAAGTAGATGCTAAGACAGAGTTCTTATCTGTAACTTATATTCCAATTTCCAAATTATTTAAAAAAAAAAGTTTTAAAGTGATTAAAGTGGTTATCTGCAACGAATGATGTTGGATGTCTGAATATCTCTTATAAATCAAAAAAGAGGGGTCATAAACATAAACGTATCCTTTGAAAGAATGAAATACTGAAGTGTTTACAGTGGATATCAAGAAAAGATGAGATGACAACAGTGAACACAAAGAGAGCTTATGTCTGGAGATGAAACCAAACCAAACCAAAAAAAAAAATAAAATAAAGCATCCTGTTTAAATTAATCCACATTTTCAACCTTCAAACACTAAATCCACTGACAGCACTCTGGAGGAATCTGACAGAGGTCCAAACCCATGCTTGGAGTTCACCCCAGTCTGGTCAGAGCAGATGTTTGTTTTTGATTCCTCATGCAGTCATTATGTCCCCAGGCGTCTCTCTCTGGACCTGCGAGCTTGGAGCTGCCTGACAGGCAATCTGATGGGCTGCTTGTTGAATTTTTCCATTATTTCTTTGATCCGCGACAGGTTAGTGCGGCCAATGGTGAAGTCGCATTTGGTGGGGCCCATCTCGTAGCCCACCTCGCACTTCTTACTGGTGAGGCTGTAGCCCTCAGCCCTGGCTGTCACTCTGTACTCTCCGGGGTTCAGCAAGCGCCAGTAATCACCATCAGCAGCTGAAACACAAAACTATTTTGTATTTCACTGTTGTTTGTGGAAGTTGCATGTTCAGACTAACCTCTCCAGTTGGCCACACTGAGCAGTTTTTAAAGTCATGTTTATACCAAATATAAGTTGCAGGTTTAATGGCAGTAACCTATTAAACATCTTAAGCAGTGCAAAAGGTTTTTTTGATAAACAGGGGTGGTAAAAACTATGGATGACCATGAAAATATGGGGGCTGATTTAAAACTAACTGACTGCATGTAACTTTTCATAGTTTCAACCCACTAACTCTAATCCTATCACACTTTCGCATTGTGTTATGTCAAATCAATTACGTATCATTTCACCACTGACATCCATCAAGACAAGGCTATTTAGCTCCTGTAGCTCTAATCACAGGTCCAATACAATCTGATAACAGTCTCTAATCATGTTGACTAATCTATAATATTTTGTTTCTAAAGCGGCCTATTTCATTATTTGTATTTCCATAAGACCATAGGAAATAAGAAATAAACATGACAATTGTAATAGAGTCTGCTTCAATTTGGTGGTGGGAAAAATGTATATTAGCGTTAGCATTGTAAATTAAAGAAATAAACTTCGCATTGGGTTTAATGAATTCACAGTGACCCTAACATAAAATAAACTCTTAAAAGATGATATTTTTGTGTCATTGTTTTACTCTGTCTTTGTAACTTTTTCAAAAAAATAAAATACAAGCCTTTAATCCCAAACTGAGATGCTTACTTGATGACATCATCAGGGTAATTTTACTACAGAAGACATTATACTGTATAACTGTGCTTCCACAAGCTGATTAGTACTCCCTCTGAAACTGATCTTCAAGTGCAAAATATGTGGAATTACTCTTTAAATGTAATGTTTAATCTAAATGATATATATCTCAGGTGGAACATTTTACTATGGCTGAGTGTTTTACCTACAGAATAAGGGACCATGTAAACATTAAGCTGAAGTTAAATCACAGCAACCATAACAGTCACAGATTGTTTGTGCAACAGCAGCAATATGCAAATCCTGTCCTAGAAAGCTGGATCTAAACAGCCTACTAAGCAGTGGCAAAAAGCTAGCATCACAAACACCTTCATCTGAAGCCTAAAATAAAAGTATGCAGGTTCTTTGTGTTCTACTTTTGAGAAGGGAGGTGTTCTATATTCCCCTTTAGATTTGTCATGTTGGATTTTCTTCCTGCTGAACGCTGCCTTTATGTGACCTGGTAATATGAATGTGCTTGGAGTGTATTTTCACCCTTTGACTATCTCATAAAAGTGACAGTGCCGATTCCTTCCAGTCATCCAAACACCCACTTGACACGTCTGAATGAACACCGAGACAAATTAAATATGAAGGCCGGTCTGTCTCTGCTGCTGATCTGTAGTCAGTCCAAACTGTTACACGTGGACATCACATTATTCACATTCAGATGACAGAACGGAAGGTAATTGTTTCCTGGATTGTTATAAAATGCTAATGAGCTAATGAATTCTCAGTCTAGCAAAACATCTTTCAGATATTGATGTACATCAGTAACATCCAGCCTGTCCAACCTGCCTTCTCAGTGACTACAGTTGATTCAACCTGATGGAAGATCAACTGCTTTAAAAATGTCTGTTTCTGAGGATTTATACAGTCCCAACACTAATTCAAAGCAGCTGAAAAGGTAAAAGTTTCATAATAAATACCCTGAAATCTTTGCTGACTGCACCAGAGAATAGCAGGGTTTCTCAGAGGAAGCTGTGACTTCAACTTTGTTTCCAGGAATAATAATGGCTTTTTCACGCTCTAAGTACAAAACTACTGTGGCTTAGAAGGCTGCATTTTTTAGGCATCAGCAGAGATTGCCTCGAGGACGCACAATCGATAGTCAAACACAGAGCAGAAGGCCGACAATGGCTATGACTGTGAATTGAGTCAGACTCCAACCTGCAGCTCTGCTAAAATACATTAGCTGCTTTTGTTTATGCTTTTTATTCCATCTTACACTGAAACACTAACTTAATGTAAGAGTCATTCCTGAGGAATAACCTGAAGAGTAGAGACAGTCGAGTCAGTGTGCCCTGAGGTAGCTTCTGCTGCTTTGATTGCAAAATCTAAGCTTACTCAGATAATATTTCAGAGATAAAAGGGAAACAATATCCACATGCTGCAAACAGACAATGACAACTGCTCACGTCCAGACAAATTACACTGAACAAATGTGTGAAATGGGCATATTTGTTTTGTATTGGTTGCTTGCTCAAACAAACCATTAACACATAAAAACCAGGTAAAACGTGATATTGTACCTGTGCGAATGTCATGGCTGATGCCCTCCACAGAGATGATGGCATTTGCTATTCCACGGCCTTGCATGTCCCTCACCACACCTCTGATCCCACGGTGTACCTACAAATGAAAAGCACGACCCATGCAACCATGTGTGAAATCCTGCCATCTACTTCATAACTGAACACAATGTATATTACATGATGTGGTGATATGATGTATAATGTATGAGAACAGTCCCGACATGACAGGCCGACAAGCCTGTCACATTTCTCCCCTCAAAGCACAGCAGAGAATGCAGCCTTATTTTCCCTGAACACCATCGCAACCCTCGGTGTCCTTTAATCAACCATACACTGGTCAGTTATTTAATGAAACATTCAGGTAATCCTCATCAACTAATAAAGTCTGGCATTCAATTTTTGCTATTACATTGTCAGCAATTATTGGTAAATATACTCACATATACTGATGGGCTACTGGGCTAATATAAAGACAGCACAGGAATCATTACTGTTAAGCAGGTACTTTTTTTTAGCTTTTTTGATATTTGTGAGTTGTCTGCAATGTGAGGATACATTTTTAAGTTTACAAGTACACAAGGATCACATGAATGCACCATTAGTCCTTCTCCTCTTCAGAGGATCTAGTGATTCAATTCAGTTTCCCTTCAGCTTTTACTGCAAATTTCAGAAATCAGTTTTCCCATAGCATCCATTTAAAATTCTCTTCAGTACGTATAGAGTAGGGTATTGATAAAGTAGTTCAGTGAGAAGATATTAAGGAACAAAGTAATAGTCACGTATGGACCATATTCCTAAAAAACGTGTTTTTGTGGCTTGTTTGTGTGCGGGGGGGTCTTCTGTGTATGTGTGAGTTGCGGGGGCTGCATTGCCTCTGTACCTGCTCCATGAAGACAAGAAGAGACTCGCGATTGTTCTCCCACTCCTCAGGCAGTTCGCTCTCATGAGGGAATTTGTCACAACCCACATACATCGACAACTCAAAGCAGTTGGTGTGCAAATAGCTGAAATCATTCATACCTGCCAAAAGAGAGAAACATATCTGTAGGCCACGTCAACTTAGGTCAGCATTTTTGTCCAGTTATTGGCCAGAGTTTGTGGTGATAATGAAGAGTAAAATAGATCTGAATCACTCTGACTTTTTCCTTTCTTTCTTTCTTTGCCTTTAAACTCTTACATGCTGCTTCAAGCTAAAACCTGAAGCTTTGAAACAGCTAAAGGGCTTCAGTACTGAATATGCAGATGTGTTCATGGGTGCTAAACAAAGCTACAGCTCAAAGGCTCAGAGCTGAGCAGGGAAATCCTGTGTAGCACAGTGTTAGGATCAGTGAGAAAACACCCAGGCAGCTATGGACACTAACTGCCTGCCGCAGTATGCCAGGATGCTCCGTTTATGGTGCCGTCCTCCTTGGCAAAATCTTCTGTGTGGCAGACCCTTTGGTTGGCATCAGTCATCAGGCGATGGGTGGACGCGTAGGAGAAGGCCAGCCAGCGGAAGACGTGGTCATCCGCGGTGGGGGTGTGCTCCCTGGTCACCCCTTGCGAGCGGGTTTTGTCGTATGGGAAGGTCACCACCAGCTCCCCTCCCTGGAGGTTACCGCCCAGCACAAAAGGCATCTTCTCCATCCATGCTATCAAAGCCCGTGTCTCCACGGCAACCTAGGGACACAGGGGAGGCGAGGATAATGTAATTTGTGCAATCATCTCAGTACCGTGATTGCTAAATTAACTCCTTCACGCTGAAAACAATTTCACTTCAATGTGCTCTCAAGAGGGAGTGATAAAGTTATCAGAAGGGCTGTTCACACACTCCCATGCTGTAAACTAATTTCACTAATATATATTCTGAAAAGTGAACACATTTTCATCAAGAGACAGCTAGCATTCGATGGCATGTATTTGTGTGGTACAATCAGGATATTGATAACATTGCCCCTGCTGTTTGGGCACCTATAATTAAACCAGCCCTCGTATCTCGAAGCACTGGTTGGGCTAGTCAGTGAGGCGAGCGAGGACAGTTTCACTGCTTCCTGAGCACAGATGGGGAACCCAGCTCTGCAGCTGCAGCAGCTATTCTGGACGCTCTGTGTGACTCACTCGTGGCTCTCAGTAATGTCAAAACACTCGTGAGGATGAGTTTTTAATAGAGCACTGGGTATATTTTTGCTCACAGCCTTTTCGTCACAAGTAGCAAATGCATCCGCTTCTCCTAAAATAGACAGCGTTGATACGCCCACGTGGCTGTTTTACCCTTTTCAAGAGAAAGATGGTCTTCATCGTGTAATTTGTTTGTTAAACTGGAGGTGCAGAACAAGGGCACAGAGTCATAATCAATGAAAATGAATGACAATCACATTATTAAGGATGTTGTTTAAAATATTTCTGTTTGAAATATGAAATATTTAAAACAGTCAAAGCTGTGAGTAGGACGTTAAAGAGACCTATAGCACAAAATTAAAAAAGATTAAAATCAAATGCTAGTGTTTAGATTTCTCAAAAGTAGCTGTTTGCAGATTTTGGGCACAAATGTGGCATTCCTGTAAGACCCAATCAGAACATTTATATAACATATAGAACATAAATATACACATTAAATTAATTTAAAATACAAAACAACAGTCCATCTTACAGAGTCAGTCAGAGTCACCGAGGCGTTTTTTGACTGATACCACTCTGGGATGGGCACATGGTGGTTGAACATTTTGCGAGGGATCCACTTCTTGACCTCGGCTTCCCACAATATGGAGTTGAGATCGGGGAAGTTGTGGTGAATGTCTATTCCACCATTGCTCCATCGACCCAGAGACCAGCCACTGAGCTCTGAACCCTGTGTCAAAGGGAAAAGTAAAAGAAAAGTAATTAGTGGTAACAACAGCCCTATGATGGCAGATGCAGCCCTTTAACATGGTTCCGATGGCTTGATGAGAAAGCGTGGCGTTGTCATCAAACTTTGAAAGGCCCAGCAGTTTTATCAGGTCACGGTCAGGTGCAGAGGGGACGTGCGCTCCATCACAACCCTTTGCCTCCCCACCATCACAGCTCACCCAGGGGCAACAGCAGTCCATGCACACAGCTGATCAACCAAGCAACATGATGTAGAGGGGAGGAAGGTTAACACTGGCAACCAAACCAATACTGTTGGCTAATCAAGTTCTTATAGTTAACTTTGACCAAATATTGTTTATGTACACATCCGGCAGACACAGCAGATCTGAGTCTTTACTTTGTTGAAGCCAGCCACAGACAATATATAAAGATGGAAGACATGACAGCTCTTGCCATCATCTTGCCCCTGATGGCTGACCCCACCCCCTCCCTGTTAGCAGTTGGGACATGGGCCAAACTCAAAAGTCGAAACACATGTCAAATACATTTTTTCCAAATATGGCTGTCATTTTAGGTAGTTCTTATCATGCTGATGTTTATTGTTAATTGCTGTTAATTTTTCTAGTAAGTGTGGTTTTAATTAGTTATGTGACACAACTCCAGTGCAAGATAGCGGTGCACATCCTTTGTCTTCATATTTGTACAGTGGGAGGGAGTGGAGAAGCATCGTCCATCTTTCTATACAGTCTATGGAGCTAGCCATCATTTACTTTCTCTTTGCCATTTGGTGCTGGTGAAGTAGTGTCCACTATGATTGTTTGCTAGAAATCACTGGCTATGGTTTAAAATTTCAACTCAACCTCAAAGTCTATGTGCAGTTGGAAAACAACCCCAAAAAAACCTGTGCATCTACACAGTTGACCCTTTTACATTACACAGAGGCATGTGATTCAATGTAAACATCAAAGCTTAATGAAGCTTTAATCATTGCATCAGCATAATAAAATATGATTATTTAATGTGAAAAAACAGATCTTCTGCCAACTCATAGGCCTCATATGGTTGAATAGGTTAATCTCTTTTAACTGTTTATGTACATGCACACTTGAGTATAAGCTGGCATTAGTTATTAGGAGCACTGTTAGCTGTTGTGAAACAGAGCGTTACAGTATGTAAAGTGCACTCACACATCAGGTCACCAAATGACATGATGTCACTGACAGTACAGAGGCCAAGCACTGTCAGACTTGCTTTTGACCGCCCTTACTTGTCTTTATCTATTTGTGTTTTATAAATACTGCAGGCCTGCAGCTGATTTAAGACCATACCCAGCAACATGTGTTTCAGTGATATTTTATGGAAGATCAGGCAGCCCATATCGACTTATGTTCACTTATATAACACATACATTCTTAATCAGGATATTCTTCATATTATTTATCCCACCAGATCATTCTTATCAGGAGGAGACCTGCCAAGGACATATGGTGCTGTTTCCACCAGAGGCCAGCATGTGATATGAGGTCACTAATGGCCGTCTTGTAGACCTACCACTTCAAAGGCTTTCTCGTACCCATCAGGGTTGACAGATGGCAATAGATGGATTCGGGTCTCTTCCACCAGGTGACGTATCCGCTGGTTGCCAGACAAATACTCCAGACACATGAACTGCATCAGCAGGAGGAGCAGCTCTCGTCCCAGCACCTCGTTACCATGGGAACCTGCTGTGTAACGAAATTCTGGTTCACCTGGTCAACAGGTTCGTACAAAAGGGAGAGATGGGGGAAAGATTAAGTGTGTGGTCACTGAAAATGTATGCACAGCCACACAGAGGTCTCTGGTGTTATTATTGAACATTAAACTGAGCAATCACGTCCTCTTCTAGTAAAGCACACTGTTGCCTGAAATATACTCACCAACTTCATGCTCTCCTGGGTTGTCAGTAATTTCTATGGCATACAGCTTGAGGCCATTTTGGCTCTTTCCTATGTTATAGATGCGGGTGATGTTGGGGCACATTTCATTAACCACCTTCATGAGCTGTGGAAGGTAAATAAACAAGCATTAGCTCTGGATAAATTATATGGAATTCAACCTTAAATATCTGAACTTAGTCTACTGCAGGATTCACATCGAGATAATCAAAAGTACATTCACTCAAACACTAAGAAGTACACTCATTCACTTGTTCTGAGGCTTTCTACCATATTTCATTGTCCTCGTCTGCAGATGGAGTTTTCTCAGTTGTCAAAATATGGACAAGGAAGTGGACCTTGAGTTGAGATGGTTTTTGCTGTTTTCAAGATAAAAAATTAACTCCCAAGCTCAAAGTTTAGACGGTAAATTAGTTAAAATTAGCTGTTTCTGGATCAGCTAAAGGGTAGAAATACTGGTGAATTAAATAAATTTTCAATCAATCAGTATTTTAACAGTGTGAGTCTATTCTTCATGACTTCTTTTACTTTGAAATTTAAGGCCCTAAAAACCTATTTTCTCCATCAGTTTCTGACTATGAGCAATGCAGTTTTGTCTGTGCTTTTCTTACTGGTTTGAAGTGGGCAGGGCTCACTTGAAAAACAATGCCACACTTCTTTTTGCACCAGTCACGATTTGAATCCAAATTTGATTACTACAGAGCCCTTCAAGAGTCGTGGTGGCATTTTGTTTCCCTGAACTCCTTGTGCGTTACCTCACAATGAGTTTGAATGAGCTGTACTATGATGTAGTATAATGTAATCTGTAGTAGACTGCTGCTGTTTGGGAGTGGGTGCACCCTCAGCTTTCTGTATTTCTACACTGTGGTATTTCTGCTTTAAATTCTGGGTGCTTTTAGCCTCAAAACAGTACAAAATAATCTTCATGTTATTGGAAATTTCAAAAACAATGCTGTGCTGTGCCACGGACGTTATTTAATTCATATTTAACACTCTGGCCAGTGACGGGGGCTGTGTGAAAAGCAGTGAAGGTAATTATGAAGACAGGCTTGTAGAGGAGCTGATTAAAATAGCTAGTATCATTTACCCATATGTGCATTAGTGAAGACACAGAGAAGAAGTGCAGCAGGAAAAAGACTAACAGGCTGTTAAGTAAAGCAACTGCATTAATGTCAGGAAGCTGATTGCTCACTCTTCCAGCTGCTGCTAAAGTCATTAACCACTCTGAAGTGATGGGGTTGTTCATTAAGTCTGGGTTGATTCTTGACTTTTCAAACCAAGTTAATCATTAAACAAACACCTGGTTTTGTTCATAAAACAAACTTAAAAGACAACAGTGAAATTCTCGCTCCCAATTTAATAAAGCAGAGCCTTCCCTTGATAAATATACCTGGATTGTATTTACCAGGATCAATGTAGAACATTCTGTCTTAAAGGTCTTACACACACTATCATCACCACTTAAGAGTGATTATTCTCCTCATAAAACAGAATAAAACTAAATATGACAAACTGTGTTTTAATTAGTTTTTAGTAACTTTCTACTTAGACTAATGTTGAAAGAGAGGTTTCTTGGTCAGGTTTGAAAAGGTAATGTGGAAAATGTTCTATTTTTCCACCTACTTTATAATGTCTTCAAACTATCCACACTTTAACAATAGTATTCCCAGTGCTACTACATTACAATCAGTTGTGATCTAAGAAATGGACGTGGTCGTGAAGCAATATAGGAGATATCTTTTTCACTCCTCTCATGGGGCATGTACTTGCCCCATGAGAGGAGTGCTATTTTCGCTTTAAGGTTCTGACACAGTACAATTTAAACTGTTATGGACAAGGAGGAGATATAGTACCAGGTACCTGCATGGAGAAAGGAAATGTCAAGAGTGAAAAGGCTTCAGAAGCTGAGTTTTAAAAATAGTCCTTCCTTTCTTTGTGTAGGCCTATTGAGGTTGGACACCCTGTGTGACACACATTAGCCTCAAAGGTAAAATAACTGTCCATTGAATTCACTTTCATGTTCCTGGAGTAGCTTTTTTGGCTGTCACACCAGGAAAAAAAGCTGCTGATATACAATGAGCCATACGTTCAGAGTCTCACTGTGGGTCATAGCAGCAGTTTAGGACAGCTGTAGTCGACTGTTTTGAACAGAGGAGCTGCTGCATTACAGGCGATTAGGACTCACAGCACTTGTACCTTCACAACCACTCAGTCACAGAGTAAGCAGTGACAAATTCAGCGGCCTTCCTTCTCTGTACAAACAGGCTACTGTTCATGACAACTATATGAATAAGTAATGACACAACCTAGGAGATGTTTAATGCATTTTCATTTGGCTGGGAGCACTTGGTTCATTTGTTTCATTTGTTGTCCACTTTGTTCTAGCAAAGGACACAACTTGTCTGGTGTTGGCTCACAGTTACACAACATGTTTTATTGCTTCATGCTCTGGTGTCTTTGCTGAATACTAAATAAGAGCTGGGCCTCTGTAAGTAGGCTGATGTTTTCTGTTCACTGTGACTCACCTGCCTCATTTCTTTGTAGCTGTGATGTCTGAAGTCCAAGTCATCTGTTGTTATGACTTCATTGCGTCTGTGGTAATAATTATTTGGATCTGTGGGGAATTAAAAAAACTGAGTTATTACAATTCAGAGATTAAAGTAGGTGGATATTATTACAGTTATTTGCAAAGGAAAGGAATGATCAGTTTCATCAGGTGAGTCAAGACTATAAATGCTGAGCATCTGCTGTTTTTCTTCCAGTTTAAATTCAGTTTAGCCAAATTAAAAAGAAACATCATTTTTTCTGGTATCTAGCCATGCGGAAAGTTATGATATTTTGTGCCAAGCTTTTTGCGATATGTGCCTTTGAGGTTTCTGGCGCCACCCCGACACAGATTAATTTGTTGTGCTCCCGGCACTCAAAAATTTCACATTAATAACTCAACAGCAACCTGTCGTTCCAGGAACAATGTCCGAGGCACTGCGGATAAGCTCTGCTTACAAAGCTTCTGTTGGGACTGTCTTTTCAGAAGAAAAGATTGCAGTGAAAATCTTAACACATTAAACCAAAAATATCTGCATGGATAGATACCAGTACATGTAAGTGGGGGTTGTGTTTAGGGCAAACTGTCCCTTTAACCAATGCTGAGTATAAATCAAGATCTAAGTTAATTAAAAGGCCTACTTTTTTAGTGGGGCACAGTCCCATTTGGGCTACATTGGTGGGACTGTGTTGCTTCAAGCCAGTGAGACAGGATGTCTAGTTTGAGTAACAAATCAGTGATGTGGAAGGCTTATCAGATGGCAAAGCATGGCACAGCGGGATTTTACAACTCGTGAAAGTTATAATGAGAGATGATCTCCAGAGCATTGGCCGTTTGAGCAAATGCCCAAAACATATTTCTTGCCTATCTGGAGCAAAGGATAAAATAGTTTGATGTTAGTTTTGATGTTTGATGAAGTATCAGTCGGGGTGGATGTATCCTGTATCATCATTCTGATATTTCTACCCTCCAGTGGCAGGAGTTATTCATGTGTCTGCTTTGTCTATACAAACCCGTCACCTGGCATAGGACAGCCAAGGATCTCCACTCTCATACAGATGCTGCCGCTGGTAAACCAAGAGCGAGGGTTGACTCGAATGTACCGGGCGACCACTGGTGCTGGGAAGATGTTCCGTACCGGGATCTCCTTTTCCCTGTTGCCCCTGAAGATCTACTGAGGCAAACACATTCAACCAGATGGTGAATAAATGACCAGATTTTTTTTTAATAAAGTTAATCTCAGTTGATTCTAGCTATTTCATTTCTTTTATAACTGTATTTCTTCTGGACAATGCCTTTTGATAAAAAGCTGTAAATGAGCAAAATGTTGTCTTGAATGCCAATTGTCATTGTCCCTGACTAGATGTTAGAATGCACCCAAATACAATAATACAATTATAAAGTCAGCATGTAAAAAGGACATGGCATACAAGATAAATAAGAAATACCATGGTTTACATAGTTTGCTCCACATAATCCTTGAACAAATCTCATGCACCTGTAGAATTTCATTAAACTCTGATGCTACTGGGAGTTTATTGTAAATTTAAACACCCACGGTTATAGTTCCTCTTTGCACCTTTTGGCATTTTGAAAGACAAACAGTGCAGTTTGGCATTTGGCATAAAAGGTGGGCAAGCGGGTGAGCGGAAAGCTAGTAGCAGAGACTAAATTACTGTAGGGGCATTATCTCCCACATCAATGACATCACCGGCCAAGGGAGTGTAAAGTTACATCAAAATTTCATTAGCTGGGATGTGAACCACAGTAGGGAGCAATGATGAGATGATCTTCCTCAAAAATATCCTCTTAATCTTATCTGCATGTTGATTGATAATAGGATTATTAATATTGTTATTCTACAGCTGAATGCATCAGAGATTACTTGCTGCTTTAGTTTGTTGTCTTGTCAGGTATTCCTGTATTTGGTATCTGTCTATTCAATTACATTAAGTGCCCAAGTAGAAAAAAGACGCAACTCTGATAAGTATCCAGAATGAGCTCCCCATCTGCTTGAGGATCATCAGTATTTACCATTGCATTTCAGCTCATTAAGCTTGGTCTAAATCGTCCTCAGTAATTGCTTTCAAGCAAGAATTCATTTTTCCATCATGTCCCAATCAATCAGGGACACGTAAAACAAGACTCATCATGAAGCTTGTTGACACAGACAAACTAATCTTTCAAAACCTTTACAGTGTGATAATAATTGCTTACTTTGTAGATATATTTGAGGAGATACATGATGGTTACTCACCAAGTCCTTTGAGCCGTTCTTCAGTGTTATCCAGGTGTGACTGTCATTGCTCACCATGACCATGTATGAGGTCACCCAATCACTCCTAACATAAGAAAATCAGGGGATGATAGGAGGAAAAGAAATAGCCCATCAGGCTGAATTTAATGCAAATGCAGCACTGAGGTGACTGAACTCAGGAAGTCGCTCAGCATACATCCAGACATGCTTAATTCTCACAGGGTGAAAGTCTGTTCAAAAATAGGAAAATAGGGGAGGAAGTCACTTGAGCCTTTTATGACTTAAAGTTTTGGTATGTGAGCAAAAGTAAAGTTTGTTATGCAGATTCTTTTAGTTTTAACTGGGTTGAGTTTGGATTCTGAATTAGTGAAAACATTGGCCTGATAATCAGACGGAATTACCGTTATCTTTCACTTCATTCATTCATTAATCTATTTGTATTGCTGAACAAATCAGTAATGTGTGTCGAGGTCCTATACCAGGCTAAGGCAATGCACTGGATTATTTGTGTGATTGATCTTATTGTGAATTATTTCTAGCATTACTGTATCCCTAGATAAAAATAGCAGTAAATGTTAAAGGAATAGTAGTTGCTCCTAGTTAAATGAGAAGAATGATACCACACTGTATGTATCTGCCAGTAGCTGGTTAGCTTAGCTTAGCACAAAGACTGGAAGGGGGAAACTGCTTGCATGGTTCTGTCCATTTTATGTATATATTTTTTTTTTGGGGGGGGGATTAATCTATTTCCCCTGTACCTTTTCAGGCATTAATTGGTTTCCATCTGTGTCCGTACAGTACAAAAATGTATTATTGCAGTCTCGAAACTTGCTTGAGTTCTGTAATCCATCATAGTGAACATCAAATCTGCATCAGTCTTTGTCAAAGTCACATTATTAGTGTGAGGTGATACAGTACAGACTTTTAAAATAAAATTTAAATTGCATTACTACGCAACAATCAGGGCAATAGCTACCATTGAGGACACTTAGATCATGTCCTCAATATTCATTCTGGAAGTTTGAGGGTTTTAGCAACCTGGAGGAGTTACACTTACTTTAAACAAATACCATGGTGAGTGTTTTACATTACAGGCATGGACTCAATAAAATCCTAGTTATGGCCCTGGTGACTTGATGTTTACTGTAACGAATTACAAAAATCAATCAAGTTTTAAAAGCCTAGTAGGAGATTTTCATAAAAAATGGAGATAAATGTTAACAAATGGCTTTCTGAAAGAGAAAAACCCTTTAGGAGTTGTAGTTGAGGGGCTAGAGCATGCAAATACATTGGTTATGCCCTTTAGAAGTAGCTCAGGTAGAGCACCAAGATGTGAAACCTTTAAATTATTAATTTATTTTTTTATGTCTGTCTGCAAAAAGACTGATGACTTAATGACCCACCATGCCAGACAGAGCACTACCCAGTGTGTGCAGTATGTAGGTTGGCAGTGACTCTCCTGCTTCAAGATAAAGACATCAGTGCTGAGCTGGTCCGGCCTGGTAAGAATTCCCAGTTCTGCTCATTAATGTACTGTTATAGACAGAAGGCCCAGAGCTGGCACAGCAGACAGTTACATGCCCTATAGAGCTAATTGCGGAGATATTCTGTCTCAGGCAGGTGTCTTCTGCACCCTTAGATAGTGCTGGCCTTGAAGGGAAATTACAAACACAGCCTGATAAAGAATCTCCCCCTTCTCTATAACTACACAGCAGTTTCAAGAAGTCAGTGTCACCCTTTCCAATTAAGAAATACAGTACAAAGGCCAAAAGTTGTCAACCATTACAGAGCCAAGTCAGAGTGGTAGAGGGTAAAGAAAGCTGTTGGTTGTTGGTTTTCTTGGTCAGTAAAGGAACATGGTGAAATGCAAATACAACTTTTACCTTCAGTTTATCAAGTTGTTGTTACTAAATTAGCTTTTATTATAAGGCATGTCAAACACTTAGGTGAGGAGCTCTACTTGTTTTGTTTGTGTGTGTGTGTGTGTGTATATATTAAGTATGTCAGAAAAGGTGCTACTCTACAATTACACATGATTGTATATATTTTAACTGGACCTGAAATACTGCACAAAAGTAATTTACACAATGGCACAGTATTTGAAGCAATTGGGACGTGTAGGCGGGTTCTAAATTTAGAGTAAATATTTAAAAAATATCTGCATACACAAAAACGATCTGGCAGACTAATGTACTGATT
This sequence comes from Nannoperca obscura, assembly GCA_036024295.1. Classification (NCBI taxonomy): domain Eukaryota; kingdom Metazoa; phylum Chordata; class Actinopteri; order Centrarchiformes; family Percichthyidae; genus Nannoperca; species Nannoperca obscura. The sequence continues at coordinate 29,744 of JAVQJL010083975.1, forward strand.
AGCTAAGGCAGTGGGAGGTGAGATTATATACATGGTACTGTAATTCATATCTTAAGCTTTACAGACACTGTTAGCGGCACACAGCTGGATGATTCATCCTGCATTGTAGTTAGTAAATACTTTGAGTAAATATAATTAAATTGTAGAAATGGGTACTGTTCAAAAAAAGAATCCTTATTTTAAATCCCTCTTTTTCTCCCATTATCCGAGTGATTCAGTGAAGTAAAATCTTCTTTTCTCTAGTGTTATTTTTATAATATAGTGACCTTTTAAGAGAGATGAAAGAATGAGGCCACACTCCAATCAATCAAACTCATAAATCCTTAATCCCACAGTGAGGGGATCAGAAAAGACTTGTGAAAAGGGCATACACCTGTGAAAGTTCAGCGCCATGTGGATGAGATTGAAAAGCTTGTTTTGTTGATATTTATGAAATCAAAATTCCCAGTTGATTTTAAAGGAAAATCCAAAAGTCACTTAAAATTCTGGAAATGTTTTGCTGTCTGTCAGCTTCTCATTAGTTATTTTAAATCTCATGCCACATGTAGTTATATTTTTAGCCACTTACTGTGTTTGGGTTTTTATTAGCCAGTCATGGTTCTATGGAGGACAATGTTGGTCTGTCGGTTGGTCCACCACTTTGGTCTAGACCAAATTTATCTCAACAAATATTGGATGGATTGCCATGATATTTTGTACAGACTTTCATTGTCCCCAGAGGATGAATCCTACTGACTTTGTGAACTCTGATGTTTCCTCAAGCGACACCACAAGGTTGACTTTTGTGGTTTGGAGTGAAATGTTGGATGGATTACCGTGACATTTGGCTCACACATTCATGTCCCATCAATCTCAGTGGTACTTTGTGTTGAGTGCTATTTAGTTAATTATAGCATGCTAACACACTCAAATAAGTCTCTTTTATATTTTTCTTATATGGACAATAGGTCTGAAATGAAGTGAAATATGTTGTATAATGCAGAGTGTAATGCCTTGACCTGCTTTTGAACAGCAAATAGTCAAAGAATTGAATATGACATAGCTCAAAGAGATCCATATTAAATGTGTTGGGTTATCAAGCTATGTGAGAGGTTTCCTTTTGTGTTCTACAAATAAATGTCCAATAATGGTTTAAAACAACCTTCAAACACATATTACCAAGATTTAATGCAACAAACTGGAACAAAATTAATCCCCCACAATTATCTGTTTAAGTTAAGAAAATAAAATCCTCATCCTCAACCATCTGCAACTCTGTGCATATCTGCAGGGTTCCTACTCACGACCAGAGGGAGCTCCTGCCTTGTGTGATGACCCCTGTGAACTTTGTCAGCCTCCTGGCATCCACCTCGAACCACTGCAGCGGGTCATCTCTCCCAGCGCACCAGGCCCCGTCATAGAGGTCATCTTCATAAAGGCCAGCCTACAGGCCAGAAACAGCCGTGTGGAGCAGAATTATTCCAGATGTCCATGTAGAAAAACAAACACACAGTCCATGTATGGTGCAACAACTGACAGCCTCTGTGTTGCTTGTTAGTTGCTGTTTAAGGTTGCTATTTAAGTGGAGACAGTTGACAGTGGAGAAGGTGAAGTATGCAAAAGTCAACAAGACTGAAATGTCTCGATTTGATCATCTAAAATATGCTGCCTAGACAAGAACTGTCAATGTTATAAAACAGGTACCGGCTACATTACTCAAACAAGACCGGATCACACATGGAGTGAAAAAGGGCAAAACAAAGCCAGTGAAGTTGAGTAACAGGAATGAACGCAGGACACATCTGTGAAACGGGCAGAGTGCTGAAAACATTTTCCCAGCTTTTCCCAGCATTCCTACTTTTGTTGCGACACTTCCATTGCACATTTTACTGATGTAACGTGAGAACACGTGCTTGGTTCAAAAGCTGAAAGTGTTAATATAATTATAATGCATAAAATGCTACTCTCTCCAAAACTCTCTAAAGCCTGTAAAAGTTGCCACTGTTGGCCCAGAACGAGATGTGTGAACAGTCACGCTCATATTCTGACAGGCCACATTGTTCATCCTCTTCATCCAAACATAAACATTATGATGACATGCTGCACTGTACATGCTGAGTGCATTATATCCCTGTCAGGTGAAGTACACCACTTTTATTTTCCATGGAACCGCTTATTATTGAATGCTCTGAACACAGAAGAATGGAATTGGACACATCTAGACTAACACATTAAATATTGAATTTCTGGAAAAAATGCAACTAAGTTGCAATTATAGTTCTGCAAATATGCACATAAACGTCTCTGTGGGTCTCTGCAGGGAAGGGTGCATGTTGCAAAGTCAGTATAGGAGTAAACACACACATCTCCCAAATCGTAACTTGCCGTGTGCATGTACAAAAGAAATGTGATTGTCTCTAAACTACCAACTACCCATAAAGCTACCCATACTTTCATTTCCATCCAGAAAGGAGAATCAGGTTGCAGGCATAAGAAGCAAAGTGTTCTGCTTCCTTGAACCAAATTCCTAAAGCAAAAGCGCATGTCTAGATTTACTGTTGAGTAATTTGTGAGATTTGCAAATAATTCTGCCAAGGAGGATCTGTTTTATGTCTCAGTTGTCTGTCAGTTAGCAGAATATCTCAAAAACATGTTAACTGCAATTAATGTTGAAGGGTCAGCCATGGAACAAGTGATAACTTTTTGGTGCCAATCCAAATCCAGGTGCAGATCCAGGACCTTTCATGAACTACTTACTTAAATGAAAATAATCTGGCACATGTATCCCATAACTGGGATATAGTTTTTAACTTTCTGAACATTTCTATTATGATTATTACACAATTAGAGGGTACTTGCTATTTCAGTGCTTTCAAGAATTTCAGTTGCATGTTGTCCTGCCAATGTGCATCTCCTAATATCAAAAGAAAGTTAAATCCATCACAGAAACATTGGTGTCTGTCTAAACAAACTGTAGCAGCTGGAAATAAACCAAATTCTCTGGCCACTGGCCTGATTCAACAGGCAACATCTGCTTTCTATGTGTTTCTCCTGACTTACAGATAATTGTCCTCTAGAATGGACGCTATCTCTATTCCTCTATGATCCCTGCCAGGCACTCACATACACAGAGGTGCACACACAAACCAAACAACAAATCCTTTGTTTTGCTGGTTTCCTGAAACATAATATCTTGCAGTCTTGACTGGATTAAAAGCATGTGTGTGTGTGTGTGTGTGTGTGTGTTTCATTAATTGTGCAGTTGGATTCGGAGGAAAATGAGGCTCGCTGCAGACTGTACTCAGATTAATACCTTCAAAGCACAGCTTGCACTAACAGGAAATACCTCTTCTCCCAGGTGCCAATCCTTTTTATTAGTTTTGGGGATGTGACCCTGGTTTGATGGCAACACTATTGCTTTCTCTGTTGAGTTAGCTTTGGTGTATTAAAATATGCTGCCATCTGAAACAGAATGATAATGTCATCCACATTTAACTGAGCAACAGCCAGTTATCACAGCAGACATCTTTCCATGGAGCTTAAATATGAACTTAAGCTGATCCTGAAATTAATACTATCTCTCGATCATTTTTCCTTTGTATTGCTGCTTTGTGGGGAAAAAACGACTGCACAAAACTTGAAAGCTTCCATGCAAAGGTGAGATTGCCGAAGGTATTAGGCGAGCCCCAACATTTCTAAGCTTGCCCAAGCGACGCCAACGCTTTACATTTCCGTCTTACCTGAATGTTAAGACGACCTCTGTGTGCACCAAGGCCGTAACGTTTGGTAGTTGAAGCATGAAGCTGGATATCATCAATCTTCAGTGTCTCCAGTCCCATGGGAGGGCATTCTAGGTAACGAGAATGACAAGTGGGCTTGTGATGGTAATGTTATTTCTCATGCGTTGCATTGTGTTCTTTCTGCACAGTATAGCTGTTAATAGCTCTGTTCATTTGTTGATAGCTTGACTCAACAGTAATGAGCAATTTTGCGCTGTGAGCTCAAATGTGTGAAGCAAACAAGACAGCAGCTGCACTCTGTGTTTGTTACTGAGAAGATCTAATAATAGGTGCTCTATACAGAAAACCTAATGTAGTCAACACATATTTAACAATGAGCAGTTTCATATTAATAATGGGAAATGCCTAAATTAAAACAAAAAGTGATTGTTATGATGGCGGCCATTATCGGTGTTGGTGTTTCATCATTCCATGTCCAAACCAACAACAACAATAATTCCAGATGGAAACTCTTCCATCAAGGACGTCTCCTTTGCAGCTAATTTTAATCACCTGCTTGAAAGGAGACAAGTTACTTAGGGTAGGAACAACACATTTTCTCAAAGCATGGAAAATCAAACTACAAAAGGTGAGCCTATACGAATGAAATTGAGTTTAACAGCGTGACGGAGGCTTTGATGTCTAAACTGATATGAATTTCTAAATGTGTCAAACATCATGGTTGAGTAATGACTGTACACTAGGAATGCTTCCTTGTAATTTTGCATACCTATCACAGCCATCTAATCGCACCCTGAATACATGATTAAATTATTGAAATCACTATAGCAATATCATGAAAGGGAGAAAATTGGAAATTGCAGCAACTACAGCTGCATACCTGTCAAGCATGTTTAAAGGTATTGGTATAAAGATATGTCATTTGATCAAAGGGAGATGAAGCTGTTGTTGTTGCTGTTGTGTTACAGTGCTGAAACACTGGTATGCATGCTAGACGCTAGAGGAAACTGGTGCCAGTTCTATTAAAAGATATTGGATAAGGTCACAAATGGTTCAGAATCATAAAAAAGTTGTGAGAAACCTTTTGCATAAATTTCTATAGTTCCTTTAAAGCACTTTAAAAAGTTAAATTGCACTTCCATAAAGTTGTGGCACACACAGATTAAAATTCAAAACAAGAAGTGAAAGAAGCAGAGGTCGAGATATCTTCACTTTTACTCTGTAGTGTGGGTCAAACTCTAAAAATGCTTGATCCCACATTTCCCATAATGCAACCTACTGATGCCTTTTTGTTTGACCCTACCCTGCCTGATAAACACCAATGTGCAGGGCCACTGCTGGCCATTTGGGTGACCTAATCTTAACTGCTTTGTGGCATTCTGTTTTTCTAAAGTTTCCAAGCCCAAGCTGAAATAACCATAATGACATCACTATGACCTCATCAGGGTTATTTCCCTGACTCTCAGACTAGTTTCTACTGGCTGAGTACATTACATTACATTTAGGCATTTAGCAGGCGCTTTTATCCAAAGAGACTTCCAAATAAGAGCTTTACATGAAGTGCATAGAACCATGATCGAAAACAACAAGATGCCTCATCAAACTTGCAAGTGCTGGAGATGAATCGCAAGTGCTGTAGGTAAGTAGTGCTTCTCATAACTACTAATCTGTTTGTTTGAAGTGTAAAATCAATGACGTTAGCTATGGACACCTAAAGCGGAGACACAGCTGTGTGCGATGCAGACTGCAGTGTGTGACCTTGATGTCTTGCTGCTGGCATGTTGTACTGCATGGCTTAATGTTTAGTCATGCAGAAATGCTGCAATGTAAATTATACTCATCTTAACATGGAACATGTCAATTAATTACATCTAGTCTTTTTAAAGGAAGGATGATTTTTTAAGGAGGCATGAGATCAAGAAAGGCTTTTATTCCAATGCAAATAAAGTTGTTGCATGTATGCTGGAGTTTTCTTCAATTGAAGTGGGGCAATTTGCCTACGATGCAATGAGTCACATAGTTAATATCTGTACTGGCACCACTGATGATGGCAATTTGCAGTCATCAAGATGAATAATCATCTTGTAATTAACTCCTTGAGCATGCCAACTATACAGTTACACTCGCTTATGCCACACCGGTGGTTTGGCAGGCATGCAGCCGTATGCAAGTCACTCTGCCTTTACTTTGGAAAAGCACAGTCGTTTAAAGGGAAAGCTGCACATCACTTAAACATGTTTTCATTTGCCGCTGGAGGGTGTTTGCAGTTCATCTGAACAAATGCTTGTCTTTAAGTGATTGCAGAAACTGAGATGGTGTTCACTAAAGAGAGCTCTTTGTGTGAGATTGGCTTATCTTCTACACTACAATGGATATCACCCAGGGAGGGCCACATGTGCAAATCAAGGTTGACGTGTGAAATCCTTGCTGCCCAATGGCTCTTTGGTTCAGATCAAGCTGTTTGCAGACTTCTCCAGATCACAGCGATGGAATTTCAAAGCAAGAATTTCCGATTGGGCATCGGTATGTTTGTACATGCAACATATGCTGCACATGTCGCTGTCATACAGCCAGGACTGCCTTAACAAATGAACACCCAGAAGTTTAACAGGCACAAAGAACACAAAGGAATTTTCTTACTGTGGTTCTGGAATTTTGCTTTTATAGGATGTATGCATGTAAAGTCGGATATATAGTTTGGCAATAAAGTATATATTTGATCCATAAAAGAAGCTGGCTTTGCATTGTTTAACTGTTCCAGCAGCCTGATATGTGTGAGACACTGAAGGCCGTCAATCACATGCATCCAAAATCCACACATGCATAAGACAATTTATATTTGGTGCACAAAGCAAACATAGCTTGAGGCAAAATTAACTCCTGCTATAAAACTGAAGCATAAAAGTTGTTTAACAAGCCAGAGGCGAAGCCACTGGTAATGCCAGTTAGTGTAGTGTTCACTGTAACTCTATACAGTAATAAAACATGTGTTGATCTACTTGTGACCCTGTACATCTATATTTAAAATCCTCTTGGAATCAGACACATACTGTAAGTCCTTAGGCTTTCTGAATGGAGCATTCAAAACATATTAGGGGCAACCCGGCCCTCAAGCTTAGCAGGACAAAAAAAAATAGATGTGTGCCTGCCATGTTGCAAAGCCCTAAATCATCATCTGCATGCAACCCTTCCAAAGACCCACACAGGAACACAGCATCTGGCCTAAAAAATAATGTGTAATAGAATTGACAAAGCAGAGAGCCAAGGCCTCATATGTTGCTATTTAGGCCACTTGCCATGTGAGTGCTGAGGCACAAAATCAATTCTGGGATCAAAGTTTTGTCAAGCTATATATGTCACAGTTCTTTCACATTTTACATCTGGCGGTACAATGCTAAAATAATGAATCTTCTACACTATTTTGTAGAATTTCAAAGCTAAAAATGTCAATGGTTGTAACACAAAAATAAAACGAGAAGTAAACACATCGTACCTCACCACAAGACTGAGGTACTGTTTGTGGTTCCATCCCATTCACACATGTATTATCAACTCAAAACTGTTACAAGATGGATACCAATTCATTCAAATGAAAGTTGTTCAAGTTTTTTGTGCTAATGTTACCTCATCTCACTTTCATTTTTCAAGTTTACAGACACCACTTCCGTTTAGATTGTAACTACACGGCTCAAGGCTTTTCCTCAAGAATTCCCTTTGTATCAATTAAAAAAGGTTCAAAAGTTATTTGTTTAAAAGCAGTTTAGAGCTTATAATACATGCACAATATAATAAAAATAAATCACTTCATACTACATAAAGTTAGCACACTAACTTAGCATTGTCAGTGACATCCCAATATCTATGTAGAGTTTAAAAAACATTAGCTAATATTAGCCACTATAAGCGACTGGCTTTTCATTTGTAAGAAGATTATGTTATTTCTTCTTTCAAAAGTTACAAAGTCTCGCTTTAAATGACAACATTGTAACAGACTTGACCATAAATCATTGTTGCACATCATCAGCTGCACATCAACCCATGGCCTTTCTAAAGCTAAACAGCATTTAATCAAACTCTGTAGCTTGACTGTGCACATGTTACAAACTGTGATGTTTGAGCGGAAATATCTTGTTCCAACACATTTTTTGTTGTCTGATGGGAACAATGAGCTGAATGACTCACTGAAACATCTGCTGAATAAAACTTTAAAAATCCCTGCTGGTCTTAGATCCCCTTTTAATGAATTACCTATTGATTTGGTATGTGTGGATGTGGCACTGAGGTTCTGCTACACCTTCAAAAATGGCAGAATAACCAAGGATTTTGATGCAAAACTATTTCTAAATCTGAGCAATGGAGCACCTGATGTATAGAAAGTGTATGATTTTTAAATTGTTGAAGCCCTGAAAGTGTGACCCTGATAAATCTGCAGTTACCTGGAGACACTTACACAAATTTGGAAAACAGACTGGTGTTGAGTCACAGTTTTAGCCATGAAAACATGATTTTGGGACTGTGTGGGCATATTGGTGCCAAGCATGTCGGCATGGTGTTCCCATTTTCCAACATGCAAGAATATCCAACTTTCTGCTCCCATTCCCAAGTGCCAAATTAAAAATGGCAGCCCTTCTGTCTGTCTCAGTAGGATCCTTACAATAGCTTCAAGATAAACACATAAATTCACAGTTGGCCACTCTTAACCACCCATCGTTATTAAAAAGACTTCCTGTATTGCTAGAAATGTCTGACACTGTGCAAATAAGTCTAATAAGGGCAATATCAGCACATTCAGAGCTGTGGAAAGTCTGAGGTCAAAGCACATGTGCTTTGCCCCGAATCCTGCTTTCAGTCGACCGAGTTTAATCTGTCATCAACATGACAGGAAGACTACTGGGGCATCCTGGCTGCAGTTTAGCAAATATACTGTGATCCATGGAAACCAAACACAATGCTTCATAGGCATAAGAGGACATCAGTGCCTCTGTGGTTTGACTACACTTCAGAGAGCATCATCTTATATTGCCAGACTTTTCCTCTCAGGGAAAATATGCTCTCTTAAAACTCTTCCCCTTTCCAAAATATTTGTCATCTCTGACAGAGTTTGTTTCTTTTTTTTCCCATCCAAAAGGGCTTCTGCGAAAGCAGAGGAATGATCCCTGCACAGATGAATTTTCATGAGATCATGAATTTCCCATAACAAGAGAGAGTGACATCGGTGTTGTTCACTCACCCTCTTTTATCGAGCTGTATTGTCCTTCTGCTTCTGAGATGCTGTTTGGGGTTTTCAGGCTGCTCTTCTTGTTTTTCTCAGCCTTTTTGTTGGCTGTTTTCACTAAGGAAGGAAATTACATTAATACAGAAACAGATAAAAATGTTGACATTGACAGGTCGAATCACCTTTTAAACTGCTGATTCATTGTTGTTAACATAGAGAGGGAAAAGCAATAGTGTTGACAAAGAAAAACAACTTGCTGGATTCAGTCCTACACATGGATAGATTCAGGATTGGGGACTGAACCAAGAGAAAAAGGGAAAACTTTTAACCCTTGTGCTCCTTTACATTTTAATACAGTATGTCTCCCACTCACAGTAGTTAAGCCACTTCTCATTTAAGGTCTCTAATACATGATACCATGTATAAGATAACTGGATAACAGGTTCAAATCAGTCATGGAAAAACCCTGTACAAGAGGCAGGATGGGGGCAGGGAGTCACATTGCAGGCTCTGAAGATGGATGTGAGGCGTGTGCTTGTGTGCTTGAGTGTCAGGTCAAGATAGGCTCCACGTGATAACAATCCTTCTCACATCTGAAAGTCTTTATCCTCATCTCATTCTGGGGACAGGTTAAATCCCAAGCAATGCTCCGAGCCGCATATGTGGTTCAGCATAACGGATTTAGAAGGGTCTGCTTTGATCCTTTAGACGTTGGTGAGGCAATATTTGTGGCGATTTCAGGTCGCTCACAGTAGTAATAAAATCGTAAACACACAACAAGTAAAACGCCTTTAAGCAGTTAAGTTTAAGTCATTGCTAAAAATGAGATACAAGGTTTTCACCCTAATCTCCCTAAATGTTTACAAGAAAATTTTACTTTGACCATAACATGAAAACAATGTATTTATAGTAAAATAATACAAATTCCCAATTTAGAGATAAAACTTTTTCCATATTTTTCATGGATGAACCTTCTAGGTATTGGACCACTGAAAACACAATTTTATGCTTTCAGATCACTTGAAGGTGTACATGCTATTCTTCAGGTTGATAATCTGCACCTCTCCATATCTAAAACATTGTAAATGTCCAAAATTAATTGTTATCAAGCCAAAGCAGCAGTACAGAAAGCTGCATAAAATTAATTCTGTTTTTAAGTTTTAGTGTTTTATATATTTATTTATGTATTAATTGATTTGCTCCTTCAAGGCATCAGAATGAGCTGCTAATACTGCACACAATATCACCATTTAAAGTTGTTATGGCAAACATGTTAGCAAGCAGCAGACACACAGCGCCATGAGCATTCATTTGCTGTCCACGTTTTGCTTTACCATCAACTAACATGCTGCAAATAAATTTACATTTTTAAGGCCTTGCAGATGGTATTCATGGGTCTATGCAGTGTGATGGAGATAACACAAACACCTTTTATCAAAGGCAAGCGGTGACTTTTGTATGTTTCATTGTTATCATATTCCTCCTGTAGTCCCACATGGCAGCAGGTATCCCTGCTGAGACACGTGAAGCCAGATGCCTGAAACATGAGGTCACCATCGACACAGCTGCTCTACATTATCTGCCACCAACCAACCAAAAGCCTCACGCCTGTTACTCTCCTCCAATCACCTGGCAGGATCTGAAACATACCTACAAACCTGCTACTGCATGTGCTGAAAGTCCCATACAGAGAGCTTTGGGCTGTGCGTGTCTGTGAACAGGACAGCGCTGCTGTGTAACACTGCTTTTAGGGAAAAACGTGGACTTCACGTGTTCTGGCTCCTACATTTAATGTAGTCCTGACCTCTGCTGTGCGTGAGGCAATTAATCCTGCTGTTGTGCAGAGGCCACACAGAAACATGGCTGTGATCGATGCGTACCGGGGAGTGAGGAGGAGGAGGAGAAGGAGGAGGATGAGGACTACCTGTGGAGCTCATTGTTGTTGTTTTTTCCCTGCACATCCATCTCCATGTGAAATAAATCCAGTTGCTCCTCTGAAGTCCCTCAATTTTTCACTTTGAACTCAGCAAACAGCGTGAGTGTCTTTGAGAAAAGGCAATTAAACAGTAACTTTATAAATATTAACCTGTAACTTCCATTTTTGATGTTCAATGTTTGTTGTTGCACCACAAATGTCACTTCAGCATCAACTGATACAAAACGCCAAAGAACCTGATATTATGCTTCATGAAATCTTTGTTTGACTGTTTAACTACAAAGCATATCCTTATTATTTCTATACATACAATGCTGTTGTGTTTATTTCATTGAAAACGTATAAAAAATCTGCCTTAAAAAGCTCGAGTGATTAGCCATACACTGCCATCTAGTGACAACACTGACTCATAAGGTTACTTCATAAGTTTCAGAAGAACTTTCCTATTTTCTAGCTTTATTGTTGCAGCCATTCATAACTTTAGTGAGTATAATGATTTTAAAACTAGATTATTGCTGGTCGATTGCTGATAAGATGATTTTGTGAAGGATATCTAGAGCAAGAATACAGTTTTACCACTGTAGAGTTTGAGCCTGAAACACTTTCTCAAGTTGTCCTTCTAACAGATGGCAGTTCTTTTACCTGATTTTGCATCAGCTGTGGTTTTATCCTCCTGCCTGCTGCTGTCTGCCTTTCCCTTGGGCACTTTCTTGCCAGGGCTTTGGCTGGGGCGCTCGTGCCTGTCCGCTATCGAGGCCACAGGCTTCTCCAGCATTTGGACCTGGTTGTATTGATCTCTTGTCAGCAGCTCTTGCATGTAGTAATCCTCATCCTCACCAGCAGAGCCATGGCTGAGGTCTGCAAGCCCAACGAGGAGTCCCAGCAGAGCCAGGGGGGTTAGGAGGCTGAGGCGCTGTTTTGCCATGACCCACGGGGATTATCTCCAGCTGACAGTACTGATGCCGTCTCCAGAGGAGCCTGTTGCTGCTGCTGGGTTGCGTCCCATCAACTGCTCCCCTTCCTCTCCCTTCCCACTCCAACACGGAGACTTCACAAAGTTCTCAGAGCGCTCCAAGTCACTGACGAGAGCAGCAGAGCCAGAGGGTCCATGGACGCCTCAGCCTGGGAAAAATGCAGTGAGGGAGGGAGAAACACAGAGAGCAGGAGATGGGAGAGAGGAGAGGGAAGAGGCAGGGAGACGGAAAGTAAAGTTCTCTCCTTCAGATGCTGGCAGGTGACACAAAAAGAAATTGTTTTTCTCTTTCAGATTCAAACCAGTCAAGGCTGCTGACACAATGCAGAGTCATTTTATTGGTGTGGGTAGAAGTGAAATAGGGATAGAAATCTCTCTGGGAAACATACATTGACACATTCAGGATCTGCTTTCATCTCCATCTCCTCCCACTCTGTCTGGGGCAGGCGCAGCTTTAACCAGAAGAAGGTTTCTCTCTGCCTGCGGGGGAACGGCTCTCAACCAGTTTGCAAATCTGTGTGTCCAACAGAGAAGCAGAGGCAAGTTCCCTGATCCATGTTGGGGGGTGTGCCAGTCCAAACTGGGACAAAATATGCATTCCCGATTAAACAGTAACAGTCATCTGCTCTTTGCAGTTTGAACAGTAGCTCACACTGGGTGTGCAGCTGTTAAAGTTTAGTAAAAGTGCACTTATCGTATTGAATGTCATCTAACACCACATGATATCTCTTTACCGGAAAAGATAATTAACTTGTTGCTCCTCTTCAAGCTGCCTCATTTGCTATTCTTTTTTCAGTCAAGACCTGTTTGGACTCTGCAGTAATTTACACATTAACAAGCGGCTGAAATGTAACTGAACAAACTCTCAGTGGAGCGTCCAGGCATGTTCCAACGCAGGGATGGAGCGATGCCGCTTGTGTCACAACTCATCACATCAGCGTTGTCTGTCATGAAGCGCTTTCTCTCCTTTTATCTCTCTCTCTCACACACACATACACACAGAAACATGACTACAGCAGCTGATGAAGCCTCACTTTCACAAGAAGGCAATAACAATTCCCAAAGCCAGCAATCAAACTGACACACTCCTGATTAAAACCATATTTTGTCAGCTACAAAGATTGATCAAATTGTAAAAAAGTAAAATAAAATAAAGGTTTCATCACAAGGATCTCAATGTGCTATCTGTGGAATTTAAGAAGCATTTGGAGATATTGCAAAGTAAAGAAAAATCCAGCCTTGGGCTTTAAAGATTTAGTCATAAGGAGAAGTGGGATTTCATGGAGCATTCACACAACAAATAAGTACAGCTTTTGACATTTCATCAACCTGAGGCAAGGCAAACTAAGGCAACGATAATAATCCCTTAACAAGCCTGGTGCCCTGCCTGGACAATGCCCAATTTAAATGCACTGGTTCATTACACATGACCGATGTGTTGATAGACATTGTATACAGAAAAGTCCAGAAAGGTTGTATGGAAATCCGACTTTACACCTGAGACTGAGTGAGCTTCTGAATGGTGGCTGAGCCTGCAGGCTAATCACAGGAGAACAGGATCTGGAGTGGGTGGACAGCTCGAGGCTACAGGACTCCATGCTCGGCTGGCAGAGTCTTTCGCCAGCAATATTCACTGTTCGCCCACTCCTCATCTAGACTTCACCCATCCTAAACTCTCTCGGAGGAAGAAGAAGGGATGAGACATGGAAGACAGCCAAGAGAGATGTAGCATTTTACCTCAAAGGCTTTAAGACACAAAATATCCTCCCTGCATGCACACCTTAAAACAACCATTACTCTGAGAGTGTCAGGTTTCTGTGACTGCACGACTACACTGTAGCTGTGGTGCCTCTGGAGACGGGTCTACATTACAGGAGTCATTTTTAGATGGCAATGTGACAGATTTGGCTCTGTTTGCAATTATGTTGTGGCTTCAGGACTCTGAGCATCAAGACTGAACGAGTTCTGTTATATAGTGCTGTTTGACCAGGATAATTCTCAAATAAGTTCTGTTGCAAAAATGTTTATAAAAACTAGCAATTATACAGCCATGTATTTCTTTCCTGCCTTCAGTTTAAAGCTCTGCAGCAACCAGATCTCTATTAGCATCTATATACTGGGTACTAGTGCATGTTAGTGAGTTTTTAAAACCTTTCTAAGAACCATTCAACTTTCAAAACTAAATAAAACTATCAAACTGCTTACAGCAAAGAGAAACCCTATGTATGCACTATATTTATCTTCTACTGGCTACTAGAGTGATCTATGCCACCACCCACGTGGCTTTCACAGAATGTATATACTGTAGTTTAGAAGTTACTTAGACACATGGACAACAACAACATTTATTAAAGCATGAAATAATTTCCTAAACTTGCTGCCTGAAACAGCCAGAATGTCTGCATTAAAATACCTGCTATAGTCTGAAACAGCCAGATCAAACAGCTGCTTATCATGCTGTGCAGCAGAGCAGCTTGAGGCTGGGATGTTGCGACAATAGCTGTCTTTCTTAAAGAACACCCAAGGTGGGAGAGTGATGGCTCCTGCCTCGCTCCCTAATCTCTTAGGAGGGGGAAAATCCCCGGCTGAATTCTCATTAATTGGACGTCAGTGCCCAGAGTGACAGGTTAGAGGCTTGGTGGCAAATACCTCCCTGCTGCTGCTTTGGCACCTTGTAATTGATGAAAAAGGGGACTGGTTTGAGAATCTGAGGGTGGAAAGAATAAACGTTACTGTACTGCCCACCAAGACATGGCAAGGCTACGCTTTCCCTGACAAACAACATGTGGTTTGTGACACTTCTCTTTACTTTTTGCGTGAGGGGATTATCTGATTAACGTAATCTCACATATTATGTAAACAGATACAATGTATAAATCCATCAAACACAACCTTGAGTGTGACAAACAGGCCAATATTTTTAATGAATTTTAATGTTGAGAGTTCAGTGAGGACAAACAGATACATTCCTGGTTGACAGGGACAAACCCGCCTTGTCTTATTTATTTATTAACAACCGAAATGTAATATGACGCATTTATGGATCCAAAACATGGCATTTTACAACCTTGGATTTATTACTTTAAAGCATGCGCATTTCATTATGGATGAATCTCAACTGAAGGGGAGGTAAATCTACAAGCTTAATCTTGTTTCACCTTTAACTGAAAGACAAATGTGCTGAATTGACATTGGTGCTGTCCGTGTTTGAGTTTTATGTCGGTGCTATGTAACTATGAAACAAATAGACAAAGAATTTAAAGGTGGAATTCGAAGCATTACACAACACATTCGTTGCAATCTTACGGACATTAAAAATACATTAATTTCTGCATACTTATAGTTGTATTCACTTCCAAACTTGACTCAATTATAGCTGTGACCATTTCTGATCACTGCATGATCAGAGAAGAAGATAAAAAGCTGGTGTTGGATCTTAGCAATATTTCTCCTGTGTCCATGGAAACTGTGTGAAACATGGCGACGGTCAATTTGCTAGACCAGCACACATGCAGAGCAGTATGCTTTGAGTCTTGAGGTCTGAGTGAGCTTATGTTTTTTCCTGCTATCCTTCTTGGAACTCAGCGATCCCAACTTTAAGTGAAAGAGCCATTTTCTATTGGTGTGATTATAGTCAATATATCCAGTGCTGTAACTTAATTAAAATAGATAAATCACACCACCAGCAGGTGGTCAGGTGGTGATATTTCTGTCATGGTGTCTAATGCTGAAGTAGATTAAAGATGTTTTGCAAATAAAAGTCAAGATCAGATATTAAATATTAAACTTTTCTCTCGTTCTCTTGCATTTGCATTTGAAGCAGTTTCAGTCGATCCAGTTTCATTAGATGTTGTTTCTGTAGACATTTAATACCTGATACTGATTAGTACAAAGATATTTTTCTTTCCTTTTGTGTTGTGATGACCACATACACAATAAAAGCAGTGTCAGACCTGTTATGCTGTGAAATGAATGTACCTGGAACCATTTCTACTAAAGAGACAAATCTCTCAGGACAGTCAGTGATTAATTACTGTATGACATTTAGAGAGAAGCTGTTTGAGTTAAATGAAGTGGAACTTTATGGTCACATGTGGCTTGTGCAAACTGATGCATACTAGTGTAAGAAGAGATGAATATGGAAGCCAGTTGCCCTCGCAGGACGGGGCCTTTTCTCTTATTCCCAAATACTACAAGTTTGATATTAACAATGGATCAGTTAAGTATAAAAGGGGTCACTTGTAGTGACGAACCAACAGATAATTATCACCAGATACTGCAGTTTCTCTCAGCTCTTCAGACATATCATCATCTTTTAATTTTTTTTGGGTGTAACGGCCCACAACTTAAGTTTTTTGAATTACTATCACATACACATGCTCTCACCACTCTCATCAGACATGGCAGGCAACCTGTATGCTACCCAGCACCAAACCGCAGACAAAGTTAGCAACTAGCTGGTGAACACGGTGGAGCATTTAGCAGCTAAAAAGCCAGATATTTCTTTCAGGAGTTGGTGGAAAGCAAAACAGAGCAAAAAGCAGAGTGGATATTGGACTTACAATCTCCAGGTGGACAAGAAACATGATATGTATCTGCTAGATGCGTAAATAAGCTACAGTTTGCCATTTAAACTGAAGGTGATAATGCAGTGTTTTACACTGTTGTCTTTACAGCTTGTTTCCCCTACCCCCAAGTGGCCAAAACATCTGTAAATACAGGTTTGAAGTCTAAAAATAACTTAAAGTCAATGTTACTTGTAGTTGATAGTTCTTGTTACTACAATTTTTTTAAAGCAAATGTTTTCCCTGGTATGTGGATAATGTCAAAGTGCATAATAAGCTGTTTATTCAGGCCAATTGAGACAAAACGTACTTTGGACATCTGTCTTTTACACTACTTCTTATGGTTTTCTACTTTCTGTATTGGCTCTGTCTAGTTATAACTGTATTTTATGAGCCATGCAAAAATTATTGCATTTGTCATAGTCTTGCAATTTTGGAGAATTTATTGTTGTTTGTGGTTTGGAGAGGTTGCAGAGAATGTCTCCCGTTTGGAGACCTTTGGGTGCTGAAAGCGCTCTTTATCTATTTATCACACACTTAGACCTCAAGCTGCTCTGTAACAATCTCAGATTTACTACTTGGTGGCCTGGATCCCGATGCGTCTGAGCACAGCCACCCCTCAGTTTCCTTCTTGAAAACGTTCCCTTCCTGAACACCTGTGTTTCCAATTCTTTGTCCACATTCACTGCGGCTGGGACAGGTTCCAGTTGGGTGTCACAGGAACAGGCCAGATGTTTGCATCTAATAACAGTGACAGTTGAATGGCAAGAGAATGGATGAATTTGCATATGAGCAAAATAAAATTTTATAAAGGTTGATGCAACATTTAGCTGGTGTGTGTTCTTTATTGCCAGTTTGTTTTTTACTTCCAAAAATCTGACTTTGATACACTGATGACAAAATGAAAATGATTTCTTCACTGCATTCTCAAGGATTTGATAATATTGCTGTGTTCAGGATATTGACAGTAAAGTAAAGTTGTGGTGCACGCTCTACAGGCACCCTGAAGGACATCTGGCAGTTTAGCTGCTGCAATGGTCCGCCCAGACAAAGATGTAACCACATTAGAATTCTGTACTGTCCCTGTTGGGAAATGCTTGGCTGGAGTCTGAGGTGAGAGATAATGCAGAGCAATGACCCTGGATCCATTGAACTTTGTTGAATAATGACACAACTGCAAGGGCATGAGAGGTCTGGGATGACAGAAAAAACAAAGAAGAAACATCTGGTTTAGCACATCCTCCATTGTTACGGAATTTGTCTGATAAAAATAGCTGAATCGATAAAGTCAGCCACTTGGAGACTTGCCGGCACTAAACAGAACCATTGGGACAAATAATTAGGGTGTAAACATTCATGAAATGGAGTTCTTGAGGTTTAAGACATTTCTAAAGATGTTGGCTTCTTTTGGAGGTATAGTTTACCAAAAAAGAAAGTTTGGGCAACAAGCTTAACAAGAGCTTGGAAAATGCCCACAGGCCCAAAAACATGAATATAACTGCAAGCTGTTTGACAATGCTGTCACAATAGTGTCTTAGCTTAGCTTAGTAGACTGTGTGAAGAAATAAGCAAAACAATAAGTAATCACTAGCCTTGCCAGGGAGCATTTCCATTTCTACAATATGTCTCCAAAAGAGATAAAAACTGCATAGCACTGTATATCACAAACAGATGTTTTGGGCTGAACCCTTAATATCCCACAAATGCCAGGAAAGAGAACTGAACAGAACTTGAAGGACTGAGTTTAATATCTTTGACTTACTTTTGGATTACTGTATGTAATGTAAACGAGAATAATCACTATGTTTCCCATTTTCTCTAACAAATCTCACCCAGTGGAGACTACAGTTTTGTGTTTCCTGCATTCTTCGCTCACGGCACCATCAGCGGGCATGACTGGGCCTCACACAGCCTCTTCAAATATAACTGGCAGGCTATCAGAGGCCTCAGTCAGCATGATGGATTGCAAATGTTTGTTGCATAAACTTGTTTATCCAGATTTTTCTCTCATGTTATCTCAAGAAAGACTCCATTAATCATTGACAACATTAAGACACAAATCTGTGATTCAAAAGAGGAATTTTCACTCAGCTCATTTGAAAGGATCATAGGAGAGTTACGAGAAGGGGATGTAGTAATCGTCAATTTGTTGGTGGTCTTGACAGCTTTTTCTAAACTGACGGTGATGGTCAAAGGTCTGAAACATGGGACATAACTGCAACAAACATCCCTCACATTGAGAAATATCACACCGCAATGGTATTTTATTCAAGTTAAATCTGACAGAGGGATAAAGTACCAAGAGAAGGAAGAGCAGAGGAGTTAAAAGAGCCTTGAGGAGTGAAAAACAAATAGTGGGAAAGTCATTGGAGAGAGTCTTTCTGTTAAAGCCCTGATTCAAAGCTTATTCAAATTGACAGAGGAGACACAGACCTGGGGACAAAGTTTCTCCCAGCCACATCCAACATCCTGTTGTGAATCCCATAAATGTGACATGTCACAGATTCAGGGACTCCATCATCATGCTGCCGGCATCTTCTTTTAAGCAAGGAGGATCCACACAGCAACAAGGACCACATGCAGAGGTGGCAGTATCTTACAGCCGGTTTTCTAAAGCTCATATCACTGATCAATAACTGCTGTTTAATAAGATTTGCACTCAGCAGCACCTCAATGTTTATTTTGTTGTTGAGGTGAGCATTAAATTGTATCTATCTGTCCTGAAATTCTGAGACCACCCGGAGCCTCTTCATGGACTCTTGATGGTCCCTGAACCACTATTTTGGATCTCTTTGGTCTTGAAATTAGTAAAGCCTGCTTTTCTGTCCATCAGCGCATACAGTTGGCATTATTTCATATGCTCTTTTTTATCAATCATCAGGTGTAAATTTGCAGTTTTTTTCAGATGCTGATCAACACACATTTTCAGGTGCTATTGAGAGCTTAAGATAGGAAGATGTGTGTGGGATTGATTCAAAATAAATGACACAACCCATGTTAATTGTAACATGTCACACAGTTAACAATGGTGCTCCTTCATGTGTTTGAACTGTTTTTGGACAACAGTGGAAGTGTGCGGCACACATGAATAAGCTACATGCTCATGTTAGCAGGATCAATACATTGTTGGGTTTGGTTGTTTCATTGGATTATTTGATCATAGGAAACATGTAGAATATCACCATACACACGCTTTAGCAATGCTGCTTAGTGGCCAAAACATTCCTAAAAACCTCTGGATTCTATCAGATTAAAAATAAGAATCAAGCTCCACTTTAGCAGTGTTTCTCTTTCTGCCTGACACCACGGTAACTCTGTTCCCAAAGGACCTAATGTTTCTGAGATGAGACACAACACCTTCAGCAGGGTACGTTTAAATGCTGTTAATGCTGACATGGATTGTGTTTGGATGTCTAGGCTCTGTTCAGTTGCAGTTTTGGTGCTTGATTAGCAATAACAATAAACAAGCTGCGAACAACACTGTGGGCTGTTCATTGTCTCCTAGCTACTAATTCCTGCTTTTATGTTGCTGCCATATCTATGTGAATTATTTTCATTGGTAGGCTGTTAACTAGCCTATTAATTATTTAGCTTGCTTGTAATGGCTAAACTTGTTTTCTTTTGGTTGTTTGGATTGAGATTGTTTTCATGCTGTTTATTTGTGTTTTGTTGGTGTTGTTGTGGGCTGAATTTGTTTCATGCTTGGTTGTTGCCTAGTTGTTGTTGTTGTTGTTTTTTTTGGGGGGGAGGTAATGTGTGTTAGCTATAGGGACGTAAACATGACTGTTGTCCATTTATATAATTATTAATGTTTAATTATGACTTAAAGGGGAAACTCAACAAGGCTTTTCATCACACAGAGGGGTGGAGGTAGTCACAGTCACATTTTCTCCACCCACTTCAGCTAAGCTTAGCATTAGAGGAGTGTTCAAACTCAGAACAAAGGATTAAGGTGATAATTTGCTTTCTTATTTTCATGTCCAAATTTAATCTGCTGAGCTGCTGTGTTGTGGTTTACACGGTTGCTACATGCAACATAATTCAATGCCAACCTTTTGATTTCCATAAACAGATGATCTCATTCTAATAAGAATAAGTTGGTAATTGTTTGTTGCAGAGGTCACGTGGTTTAGCATGTTGCTGCATATGAGATAGATTTATGCATTTCAGTTTAGTTTACTCGCCACAATGTTTTGCTGGGGAACAGTGACGCTGAGGCCGGTGCCCAGTCAGCATATTGAAGATGTTCACCAGACAGTATCTCTCATAGCCTGAGGAGAACTTTACTCCTGCCCGGTGTTATGCAGAGTTGTGCCTGCCGACAATTACATTCCTGTCAAGGGACGGGGCGCAGCTAAAGCGAAAAACTACTGGACATTGTAATGATTTCTAAGGCAAAGTACGGCTTAAAAACGATGCAGTATTCTTTGTGGTGTTCAATGGTGATAAATTATCACTGCAAACTCTGCTGCACACCGCACCCACTTGCTGCTACTGCTATAGCTTCTGCTGCTCATATAGCATTTTCTAAGCTCCACCAAGCTCTCCTGTACTTGCTTTATCCTTGTGGGAAGTGATGAGGTCAGAGCCTAGATGCCAAATATCAACTCTGTAATACCATTATAAATCTGCCCCACGTGAGTTGGTTGACTGAATTATTGTTTTGTCTAACAGCCAGCTAAAATACTGCCAGCATCTGAAAAGACATTTTCCATGTTGTTGTTGCCTAACATGTTGTATTTTTGGGATACTGAGGCAAAAATCCAGCACCCATGCAACGCAAAGAAATGTGAAATAGCAGGATGTGTGACCGCTACATGTGTGTCTTAAAAAGTCTCTGGAGTTTTTTCTCAGCGGCAGTAGTCGTCCAGTTTCCCGTCAGTCTCTGTATTCTGATACGGCACAGACTAGGATGAGAGAAGCTTTGGTGATATTTGTGAATTCCAAGGAAATTGAAGTTGGTTGGAAGCTCCCATTGAAGCGGAACCTCTTCAGCCAGCCAGATGGACCATCCAACTCCAAACAAAATATGCAAATGATTTGCAGGCACTTTTTTCCTCGTCCTGATTTCAGTGAGAAGGAAGTAGTCAAAGCTGCTGGCATTTTGCAGAGTGTAAGAGCTGCGTTCCCTCTTGAACACGCACCAAAAGAATGGGATCTCATGTTTGGGAGGAATGCTTAGGGGCTGCCATAAAACATAGGATGATGATGATGATGACAAGAAAAGTGTTCTTATTTTACTGCTATAATGTACTTAGGGCTTTAAGTCCAAGTTGCAGCTGTATATTGGTAAGTATTGGCTGCCCTCTGGTGTAGAGAAAGGGTATGTTCCAACTTCAGCACGTAGCATTATTTCACTATAATTTTTTCTTGATTTATATTGCTCAGCAGTGCTTGACTTTTTAAACACATGACATTGCTGTTGATTAGTTTAGGGTTATCTTGTACTGCTGTGTGGCTGTGTCGCCTTCTATCAAGTTCAAAAGTCTCTGTTTCAGTTGCTTAATGATGCCAGATAGATTTACAGTAATAACTTCAAATCCAGTCACACAAACGTTTTAATTCAGCTTCTTAACTAACTGGCAGTTATTCAGTGTTTGTGACAACCTTTCAACAGACGGAGAGGAAATTATAATGAAGGCTTGATCAGAATAATTAAATGGCTGCCTTTCAGCTAACTGACTCACTCAACTTCAGGCAGAAAAACACATTGGTCATTTAGATTTCCTTTAAACTCATTTAATTTCCAAATACAATGCATCACTGTCTGACGTTTGTATATTAAAGAAGCATCTATTCCATACGATGTCTGTATTTTTAGCCTTTGGTCTGCTAGTATTGGTATGAGCAGAGATAGTGTTGGATGGGGGCAATTTTAAGATTGCAACTGCATGTGGTTCCCAGCAGAGGGTGGTGTTGTTTCACTTGTGCTCTGATCATTCCATTCAGCTTGTTCTACAGTATGTAACACTTAGGAGACTGTGCATCATGATCAAGGCACAATGTAAGTCATTTATCTCCTTGGAGGTATTCCAGCTGTGTTGGACAAAAACTAAATTATTTCAGCAAGTCTCATCTTTTCAGACTATCTTTCAATTAGTCAAACATAACTTAAAAAGACAACACAGGACTCTGTTTAAATATCTTTGAATTCACTATTTAATTTTGTACATCTAGTCACCAACATCTTTCTCTCTTGTAATCACTCACTCACACCCACACTCACACACACCACAAAATCACCACACTCTCTTGTGCTACTTTCTATCTTTGATTCATCTCTGCTTTTATAACTTAACAATAATTTAAATTTAAAAAAACATTGATTTTCATGGGCACTTGAGAAAGATGAATCTTAAACAAAAGGGGCTGCCTGACACATCAGTGGTTTTTTACTGAAGTAAGGGGAGGTGGGTTGTTCAGAGTTTAGAGTTGGTCTCCCAGAGGAAGGAGTCATTCCGCAGCACTTTGGCCAATTTCTCGTTGAACGGCGTGTAGAAATCCCGCAGGATCTCTTTAGTGATGGACAGCATGGGTCCCAGGTTTTTGTCAGCTGGCCTCCTGGTGTTTGACGCTGGACTTCTTGTAATCTCTGACTCTCTTTCTTTTGTCAGTGGCCCTGCAAACACACACACAAACACTTCTTTCACATCCTGTTTCTTCTGGGCCACTTCAGATTTTGCCGCAGCACTAAACACATGGAACAAAACATAAAGGACGGAAATGTCACTGTGCATCAGCGGTGCTCTGAGCAGAAGATTTGCCACTCTGGAAGGTAATCGCACCTTGGCTGGTGTTGGCAGCTCTTTAAGGAGCTAAGTCTGAGCTTTGGGGCAATTAAACTGGGATGAACCAGTGAGACACAAGAAAGGGGGCTTTCAGACTACAGGGCAAAACTGTATTTGACTGTCGCACATATATACTGGCCTGTAACTAACCCCAATCTACTGTGTACCCCAAGGAAAGGTTGGCACCTTTTGATAGTGTGGAAGGTGTAAGAACGTTCAGAACTGTATCTGAAGGAAATTGGATTTTCTTTTCTAAGCTAGCTGTACAAGATTTAAGTACTTAAAAATCTACAGAATTTTCTAATGCAAAACATGCACTGCTCTTTGTTAACATGGCAGACGGTAGCAGAAATCTCTCATTGTCTTCCTTCAATATACATTCAACTCTACATGCAGAGAGTCGTGGCTGGTTGATGTTTTGACTTTATTGGTTTTCGGCCAACAAAGTTTTCTGGCCGATACCACGTGCTGATTTTTCTTTTTTAACTTCTCAGATCTTTCTCTCTCACTGTGTGAAACTGACTACACATCAGTTCTCTACAAAAAGTGGAGCTTTTCATACACCGGCTTTCTGTTTAGGCTTATGCACCATAACATATTCATTCTTGACTTTAGCGATCTGTTTTGTATTGTATTCATCAGAGTCCCCAGAGGGAATGTTTACAGACAAGGTCATATGTTGGGATGTGTTGCTTACTCACCCAGGTTAAGGAAGTCAAAGACTTTGTGCATTGTGTATTTTCTATTAGAGGCATGGTCTTCCAACCTCAGGACTAGAAACTGTTCCCTGCTGAAGATGGTCAGCCAGTCCATTAAGTACACGATGTACAGGCCAACCTGCAATCTGACCTATGGACACAAAACAGGAGAATGTGAGATAAGCATGCTATCCAAGAAATGTCCTCCTCAGCTGTTGGTGCACGCAAGGTTAAATTTCTTTTAAGGTAATGAACAGAGGGAGGGAGGGAAATTTCACCAAGCTTTCATCTTTAATCTTCCCCATGCTGGGTAAAGCTAGGCAGCGTGTTGGCATGGGATCTGTGAAAAGACGGAGTTTCCTCTAGAATCAGAAACGTGCATCACCCCCTGCCAGTGGACCAGATATTCACTTTATATCCCCACATGATGTTACTTTGTTTCAGCCCATTATTGAGATCCATTATTGTCAATTTCCAAGCAACAATGACAAACGTTAGCGTTGCTTTTCTCCATTTTATATCACTGTGAATTGAATATCTTTGGATTTGGGCCTGTTGGCATTTTTCACTATTTATTGGACATTTTGTAAATTGACAAAGTACAACATTCATTAAAACAATTCCTCCCCAAAAAATAAAGTGACTCATCATCAGCATTTGGATGTAGCCTATTGTTGTTGTTGAAATGGATTTCTGGATTCCCATTTGACCGCTCATTGCAGAACAGTAAGCCTAAACAAAACACCTTGTTACTGTGAAAGGAATTATCTCTGTGTCCTTTTGCCTCTTTAGCAAAACCGAAAGGGCCTTTCAGAATAAATGACTACAAGCCAGGCCAGCAGCTCTTCCCTTGTTAAATCAATTTGGTACAACAGTGAAGGCCAATCGTGTTCTCATGCTGGTGTTTATTCCTCTTCGTCCCCCTAGACTCTAATCTGAGCTCTAAAACTTTTATCAAGAAGCCACAGGCTTGAGAGATCGCTGTAAGGGCAGCTTGTAATGCTTTTCACATGGTCTAATAACTCTGAGGAGATATTAGTGGATGGACAATTAGGCCAGTAGCAGAAAGCGAGCGTGCTCCCAGAAGGCCATAAAGCTTGTCAGTGGCAGTTGGAGAGGAGGACCTCTGATTATAAGGCGCTTGGAGGGTGAGCCAAAAGAAGATGGGCCAGTCTCCTCCTCCCTCTCTCAGCCAGGCTGCCTCAGACCACTGTGGGGAAAAGCTGGCCTGGGGCCCAACACTGGGGCCCTGCACTTGCTGACACTAAGGCTTGGTGTGTTGTGTGAGTAAGAAGGAAGTTCACACCACTGGTAAACTAGTTTCTAGTACAAAGAGAGGCTCTAGATGCGGCCCTACTCGGTGGTTCAACAATGTTACCAATCCTTTTCATAGTCTGTCCTGCAAGCTTTAGCATGTGCTAATGAAGTGTGGATTTCACTCCATCTGTCTTTTTTGTTCCTTTTCTATTGCTTTCTTCCCACCAGTTAATACGCCTGCCGCTTCTGCAGGGCTGCAAGACAAAAGCAGGAGGGGGTGTACACTCACCGGCATGGCATTGTTGACAGTAGTGTTGTACACACAGGAGCGCATTGTGTACTCCGTAAGGCACCCTTCAAATAACTGCAGCGACTCTGACACCTTCTCGTGGAAATCCTCTGCAGACTTATTGGCAATACCAAAGTAAAGGTAGTCCGAGTAGAGCCTGCAAGACAACAGAGATGATCTGTAAACACATTTAAACACGAGACAGACAATGAAGTTTCACTTACAGATACTCCTGTAAAAGCTATGTTTCCTGCAGCAACACTGGCACTGATTGTTGCAGTTTACAGTAAACAAGGAACGTCTAACTAAAAGGTGTGTTAAGTTCACCCGATCACCTGAGGAAGCAAAAGCAATACTGGTAAGAGAACTTATCGGCTATTCGCCCTGGGATCAGTTTTCATAGAAGTGAATGAACGATATTTTCAATACATCTTTTAACAGGTTTCTATACTATACTGAAGAACAGTTGAATAGAAATGTCAAAATAGATGGAGTAATATCAATACATTTCAATTGTACCTTTTTAATAGCAAGGCAAAAGCAATTATAGTGAACATATTCACACATTTCCTGAAGTAAAAAGCAACAATTAATATGAAGTAATCCCAGTTTAAGCAAGCCTTGCAGGCAGTAAGATCTCCACACCTCTGATAAAGGTGTCATAATGACACTTATGTGACACCCAGACAACACATCTTCTGTGACAATAGGTTTTTTTGTATCCTATAAACAGGGAAAGTATCTGTCTATATCTGTAGTGTAAACAGCCATGTTAGTGGAACAACATTGGATGTGTGTGTGTGTAAGAACTGTATCTGCATGCATCATTACTGGCATTTAAGTGCAGGTATGCAACAGGAGGCAGCAAAACGGAGATTAGTCCCACCTTTCCACCGGGTCCCTGAGCATGACGATGAAGCGGGCATCAGGCTGCAGGGCGTGGACGAAGTCCTGGATAAGGAAGGGAGGCTCTCCCTCTGTGGTGTTGTCATAGAAATACACCCAGGCGTTGTTATCCCACATGGTGGACGCGCTGGCTTCTCCTGCAAAAAACACATGCAAATATAAACATGCACACAGACCGTCACACACATACAATTATGCAGTCATCCAGAGAGAAAACAAAACACACTTAGTTATGAGTCCATGGCGATGCATTTGATGCGTGCAGTTGAATATATGCAAGGCTCATCCAGTTTTTATACATTTTCAGCAAAAAGTCCTTTTTTACAAAGAAGAAAACCCCAAATATTTCATGGTTCCAGCTTCTCAAATGTGAGGATTTGCTGCCTTTCTCTGTTTTTAACTTTTAATTTTATTATAATAAATTGAAGATCTTTGGGTTTTGGACTGTTGGTCAGACAAAACAAACAATTTGAAGACAACATATTGGGCTCTGGAGAATCTGGACAATTTTGAAAATGTTTTGACATTTAATAGACTACTCAATATATGAATTAAAACATCAGTCAAGCAGAGAATCAGCTGATTTTGATAATGAAGATGCTAGTTGCAGTTCTACTTTAAACTGGCTTTCAACTGCATTGTATGTCCTCATGCACTGAAGAGTTATGTTTGCTTCTTCCAAAAGACACTGTGACAATGTGGGGAGAAAACAAATAAATGGATTATGCTCCAAACTCCCTCAAAGCACGAAAGAAACTGATTAAACTGCTGAGTGTTTGCACTGCAAGTTATTTTTAAGATCCAATATTCAGTTTTGTATTATTGTTTTATGTGATTTCACACTTTTTTTTAATAGTCAATATAAACCGATAAATTCCACAATTTGTTTCTTTAAAAAAACACAATAATCCATAAATATAAAGAAGATTGTTTTAACTTCATATAATTGCCTCTGAATCGAGGCTGGAACTAGCAGACACAGCATGTTCCCAACACACATGCAACAAGTCAATACAATACAAGATTTTAAAGCAAGTGCGCAAACCAAAAAAATCCCAACAGTAATTACACCTCCAGCTGTGAGTAAAATTGTGGAGTGATTGCAATTCACACAGTGATGTTGCCGGCGCACAAAGAACCAGAGGACGTCGTTTCTCAAACAATTTCAGACTTTTGCAGAAACTTTATCAGGCTGTGCTGAGTAATGATATCCCGGACTCATTAGGCTGTCTGTGCCTTCATTATCCTCTTATCTGTGAAGTGAAGCTGTGATGTATTTGGAGGGAATACAACACGGGTCTTATCTGCCTCCCTTCCTCAGAGAAAGGGATGATGGTCAGGACCTATTTTCTGGGATGACAACGGTAAGAGTGAAACAGGATCGTTGCTAATACGGTCATGCCTAAAATGATATTGTGATCAAGTCTATTTAAAGTTCTTCTGGCTCATTTTGGGCCACATGGAGAAGCCCTAATGGGGCAAAGAAATGGCAGAGCCAGACCGACGTGTCTCTGGTGTTGGCCGGTGGTTGAAGAGAGTCAGAAGCCCGAGATCCAGGCCACAGACCTCCACCTTGCTGAGCTCTCGCAGCGCATGGTGTGAATACTGAGCAGAGATTTGGCAAACTCCCCTCCTCTTAGAAGGATAATTTAAAGAGGGAAACAAAACAGGGCACCATGCTAAGCTGCACCAACTCACTCCAGTGTGAAAAGGCTATTGTTTAAAACTTAAATCTGTTTTTCTTTGCAGCTGAGCAGCTCTTTGAGATTGTGTTTGGACGATGGGAAAACACACAGACAGATGGGAGCAGAGGCGCTGGGAGCAGGATATGCAGATAGAGGACGGAGGTTTGTAAGACTTCACCTCCCCACTGCGGATATTATTGCTGTCCTGACACAAAAAGAACAATGATTCCCTTTCTGCGGCACTTCAGTGAAGTGGCTAAGTGAAGCAGAAGGAAGTCCAGTATTATTAAGCTGTTAGAGCCTCTCTTTAAGGCTGAGTCACCAGCTCTCTTAGAAATCACAGTCACTCGCTGGAGTGAGAGTGGCTGCTACGGACCAGCTCTGTGCTTCAGCCTTGCTACCTGCTGCTTTGATAGTAGCTCTGTAATATTGTAGGCGAGATTACAAGGGAAGTTCCAGGCAAGTGCCAGGTCACCCCGAGCCAAACGCTACTGCACAGAGTGCTGTCAGTCCACGTTCCACACACAGATCACAGCGCTGATACATGACCTGAGTAACTATATGATACAGCAGAGGGAGGACGGCTAAAGCTGTCATGATGACACAAACAGGAAGGTAGAGATACCACAGAACAGGATATGTTTATACATTTGAGACTGTCTGGAGATCTGATTAACAACCACATTATTAGACTGATTAACAGTCAAAATATAAACACACATGCACATTTTTATAGTTTTTCTCCCTCTTTGGCGTTGCATTTGATGCGTGGCGATAGTAGTCATAATTTTTACCTTGTTCTGTTAGCTTCCCTCTAACATGTCATTCTTTAGTCATTCTGTTAGAATAGACATATGCTGATGAGCAATTTGCTATTGTAGCGCGACACGATGTGATGAAATGATGTGTTTCATACTTCGTGCCTGGGTTACAGTGAAGACTAGAGTTAATATTCGAAATAGAATTAAAACTGGGCTCAGGGTTAGATTGGTTTTGGATGAAAGTCAGTGTTTGGCAGTGGTTGATTTGTAAGAGATGACAAGGGGCTGGTGGAGACTCAGCTGGTTGTTATCCCAAATCCAACAGGCACTGGCATTCTTTTTTTAAATTGGGTATCTGCTGATACTAAGTCTGATCCAATACTTATATTTTACCTAAATGTTGATGAAATGTGTATTTGACACATTTAATGTAGCCTCCTAAATCTGACACACATCCCTGATGCACACTCTTAGGTCTCGGCTTGGGCATCTCTACATTGTATAACATTAAAATAAATCCTTGGCGTGTCACTGCTAGTTAAGGGCTGCACACAGGAAAACAACAAGCACTCCTTCTCCTTCCCTCCCTATGAGAAAAAAGATGCCACATCCTGGAGGTTTCTCAAACCAGACGACTTGCAACCACACACTACAAATTTCAAAACATATGAGCAGACTTTAAAAGTTGGGATTTAAACTCTGTAAACTAGTTCCCTTAATACAAATTAGATGGAAAGTACCAAAGGTCTATAAAGACGCCACAAAAAGTGACACAACACTTTCTGTCACCAGATACAGCAGTTACTGTGGCGACAATCCAAATCATTTCTACATTAGAGGTCCTGTGACTTTCACCCTCACACACCTTACTTTCAGTTGCTTTTGACTGCGATTAAGATTTTAAGCTTGCTATTTAAGAACATACATTTGATGTTAACATGTTTACAGGGAACAAGTCAATTACTTCAAAAGCTTAATTTGTGAGGCACGCAATAAATGTTGGTACTGTTAAATGTAACCATACAGTATTTACCACCAATGTGAATTTACCGATGATGATGTTAGGTTGTCTGGGGCTTCCGCTGGCATTTGCTGTGAGGTTGCCCTGGATCTGGTAAGCAGCCTGATCAAACAGGTCCAGGTAGTCTTCCACTGGGTATCTATCATGAAAGCCTTCACTCAGACGGATGATACCTGGTGAAGGAAGGAGGCCGACATGGTAAATACACTTCGTGGGGTACAATTCTTAGTTAGTAAGTTATTACATCTCATATTTTCATAAAGTAAAGACTAGGTTTCTTATTCTGAGGCTACAAATATTGAGATTAGACATGATTTAGGTGGGATTTGCAACGCTGAGATGGGTGTGTATACTTTTTTTTATTATTCCTGTGTGCCCCCTCCTCTTCATGTGTTTCTGTGATCACACTACAGGAGGTTATTAGGGCTTCTGTGTTGTCCTGACTGTAGGGTAATAAAATCCAAATTCAGCAGGGAATACTGTCCCTGCTCAGTTTTTGGTGTTTATAATTAAGGGCCAATGTCAAGTCAATGCTTTAAACACAGGACAAATGTGTTTTCCATCTGAGCTGCTGTGGTCTGCTGTGTAATTACAATTTACTAGTCAATTGTGGAGATTCTGCATAAGACTTAGGGGTATCCATGCAGCCTAAGGATAATGAGGCAGCTCAGGCGTTTGTTACTTTCAGTGACGCTTTGATGGTGTCAAAGTAAAACACTTTCTCTAGTTAGCAGGAAAGCATGATTAGAAAACTCTGGTAAACTCTCCAAACACCCAGCCCACATCATTATTAATCCAGAATGGTTACACTTGTATGAGGTGTGAGGACGCTGGTGTGTCTCGCTGCAGGGCTTTTGTCTTTTTTCTTTTCATTGATATGAATGTAGCGTCATGCAATTTTAGTGTTTCTAAACTGTCTTTCTTGATTGGTACTGTATACTGCATCTGATTAAGATTCAAACTGCTCCTCTAACAAAGTTATGTGGCGCAGATCGCCTCAAATCACCTTTTCCCTAGAGCGGATGAGTGCAGCCTTGAGGGGAATTAAATAAATACAAAACAAGACGATTTGAATTCAGACTGTTCTCAAAGGATGTCTTAAAAAATGCTGATTACCAGCGCTAGGCTCTAAGTGCAACACTAGAAGGGGTAGGGAGAAAGAAAGTGGTAGCAAAGATGAAAGGGAAGGGGAGTGAGGGGGGGCATTAACTGACAGGCACCTATGTCCTTGGGATACAGCAGCATTTGCTGCTACGCAACATGACAGGCTGCAGAAAACACAAACACGAGGCAGACAAATCAAGGCAAACAACTCTTCCACATCCCGCAGCTTTATGAGGTTCAAACAATTATCAAGTCAAACTGAGCACAAGCCTTTAAAATAAGTATTGCGTGCAGACTGATCAATCCACCAGTTAGGTTTTGTGAGTCTCAGAGGGATTAGGGGCAAAGTCAGCAATTGGATGAACATCAAAAGGATAGCTTTGGCTGCGACAGTTTAGCCTTCTTTGATATTTCTGGTAAGAATTTGGATGAAGATTTCAAAACATGGCCAATACTGTATCCATCTCCCCCAACAAGTACTGTGCCGAAACCCAGGTGAAATTATTGACATCATTAAGTAAATTGTAGACAGAATGCTCCAGGCAAACCAAATGTCATTGCTGAGCAGAAGTCCTCATGCTGTGCTGATGAGATCGTGCAGCTGCTGTTCTTAACGGAGAATTAGGAGATTATAGAGTTTATCTACACACTGTATTTACGTGTCTTTCAACTCTGTATTAAGTCATTATCTAATCTGCTGTCAATTTTGTAATCACAGCTGAGATCGAACAGATCGGTGCCCTAGAGTTTAACTGCTGGTCTTCACTTTCTTTTTCTTACACTATTTCTTCCCAAATGCACATTAGTGACACAAACACACACACACACACACACACACACACACACACACACACACACACAATGACTCACACTCTGGATGCCTGCCTCTTGAGTTGCTGAAGGTTCTCCATTATTCATGATTCTTAATGGCTGTTTTGGGTTTGTAAAAGAAAACAAAAAGCATGTAGGTATTGAGAATGATGATTTGCCTTCTTTGGGCAAAAAAAGACATTTTTTTTATCTTCTTTAGACTGTTACTGCTAGTCTGGAAACAATTATCAACTAAATTTCAGTTTGAAAAAACATTTCCGATCTAAGGGGAGAACAGAATGCAGATGCTTATTTGTGTGTCATTAGGAAAAAGGAGCAATGCAACAAAGCATCTGCAAGTGAAGTGACGGTTGGAGTTGTCTAACACAGAGGGTTTTCAGTTCACCCAAGATCTTGCATTGGCTTTTAATCCCATCTGTGGTGGTGTGGTGGTTCTTCTAACATCACAGATGCACATGGTGAAGAAAACACACGACGGCAGCCACACATTTAGATGACAGAACCGCCATACGACCAGATGTCTGCTGTGAGGCAGCTCTTACCTCTCGTCGCACAGTTTGAGGGTTTATCTCTTTGTTTGAGGAAATGGCATATCACCATCTGTTCAAACTCAATGATAACCATGTTAGCCAGGATTGTGGCAGTAGGTTGTGTGTGTCAAAAAAGTCTGAACTGAAACAATTCATTATGTGATAACGCATAAATCTCCTCAAGCTAAATTGGTAAAGATTCCCTAAAATTAGAGAAATAGCATTCTGAAATATGCTTCTACGAATTAGTAAAATATGCAACAGTTACCTCCATAAAATGAATTTATTTGCTTTGTAACTAATTTGTTCTCTCTCTCTTTTAAATGAGAGTATACAGTCCACTGTGTGCAAAGTGGGAGTCGCCAGAAAGCTGTAAAGTAAAACAAGAACTAGAAGCTGAAGGAAGCAAACTTCATGGTGGAGGGATGTGTTTAAAGGAACGAGTACAGCATTAACGCTAGCTAAACAAGAGGAAACGATGCGCCCACACAAGTGGGTTCAAAGCATGTGAGGAGGCTTCAGACGCTCTATTTTTCATGTGTTCTTTTTCAAGTGGTTTCTACCACAGAGACAAATCTATGTCACAGATGATGGTGAAGTACATTCAGTCTGCATCCTTCTGCGTATAGTACTAGTTGAGCCGTTAATGAGCACCATCACTGCATGAGCTCAATCATCTATGTGTCAAGATGGGGAAGTTGCACTGGTAAGAGACTGATGATGGTGTAAAAGCCCACAGGAAAAGGAAAATAAATAGATGATTTGCATTCAAAATGTTGAATGGAGGAGGCAATAAAGAACTTAAATACACCATTAGTGCTGTACATTTGGGGCTTACAAGTCTCATGGAGAAAATAAACAGTTTAAGTTTATTTTCATGCACAGCACAAAATGGGTCTTGAATATTCATTTCTCACGTAATTGCATTGAGAGATTGAACTGCGTGCATCAGAGGTACTTAATTCATGTCACATTCAGGGCTCACATCCAGCTAGGTTTCACATAAAAAAACAATTTCAGTTGCAGATTTGATATATTTGATGTAGAAAATTGTTCAGTTTGACATTGTGTGAAGTTACAGATCCAAAGGTCTTTCCTCCTCAATTAGGGACTGAAATGGGTAGAAATTATGGAACTGAATTCCCACAACCCACACATCTTAACAATAAGCTGACAGAAACAATACAGGAGACACATTTAATTATGCTCATTAAACAGACAGGCCCGTCTATGAGGCTGAGACCCCTTCAAACACCTTTGACTGAGTGCTTTTCAGAAACCCCCCGGGGTATGGCTCTGCCAAAATGGTATACTGTAGAGAGTCACATTTCACACTTCTTTTTATGCTCTTAGGCTCTTATTATGGTGTACCAGCCTGGAGGTCTCTACCACTGCAAATGTTTTCTTTACTCACCAAACCTCTTGCGGGTCCACCAGTGTGGCTCTTTGAAAGTGGTGAACTTGACGTCAGGGTGCAGCCTCAGTCTATCATAGAGGTCCGTTGTGCCACACTTTGGTTGGCCAATGATATAGAAATAAGGAAGGCACCGCATGCGATAGAGTTTCCCATCGCGGTTAGACAAGTGTTCTCGGAAAGTGTTCCTCAAGTGCTGAAACACCGTCCGGAAACGCCTCGAGTAGCGTGCATACAAGTTTGTCCTGTATGGGTCCGAAGTGATATTCCCAGTGTATTCCTCATACCAGCAGGGGTTCTTGACACCAGGGAGGAAGTTGCGGGGGACAACAGAAAACATCTGTAAAGGCAAAAAGGCAGGCTGCATTAAGCTGCTGAGTCACCGCACTTCCCAGATACAAAAAAACATTTCAGACAAAGTCTTCTGTAAACGAAATGATCACTGCTAGGGCTGCACGATTGAAGATAAATACACTGCAGTCATTTCAAAGATACGTTAAAGGAAGTGGTTTGTTTAAACCAGAGGTTTTCAAAGCGGCAGGCCTCTCCAGGGGGGCTCCAGGCAGTTTCAGTGGAGGGTCAGTGAATGGAAGTGAATTTTTTATTATTATTAGCTATCAAAAGTAGATCACATATAATAGCCTAAATGTGCATGGTTTGGTTAAAGAGAGTTCAGAGATACAGTAGTTTGGGGGAATTTTATAGTTTTTCCCATTTTTCCAAAGTCAGAAACTTATAAATGAAAGACTTTTATGTATTTGGTGTCTGAAGTTGTGTCAAACAGCAATATTAGGCTTGGCTCCATTGTTGAGTGTCTATGGAATGAAATAACATAATCATGATTCAATCCCAGAATCTAGCTTTGTTTGAGGGGAGGCCCACAGTCTCAGACTTTGAAAACCCCTGATTTAAACAATTTAAAACCTTTTTGTATTTGGGCCACTGTTTTGGCAGGTGTAGGAAAACACCATCTGTGTGGGATCCAACTGCACGTTCACGACAGGTTTGTGCAGCAGGATGCAGTCTCTAGAGGGGCAGACTTGCAGTAAATTAGCGTTAGCTATATAGACACATTGACAGTGAGTGCACATATACATGCATGTCATGTCTATTATTTAAATTTAAATATTTGGTATAAACCCCATTGCATTTAATGACTGTCTGAAGGATACATTCCAGCAGACACCCTTGGTATGTTCACTGGCCTGTACTGCAACCATCTTCACTTTTCCTTTGTGTTGGGTTTCCTGTCTGGTCCTCAGCAGTTGAAACACATGATTACTTGCATTGAGGTCAGGCAACTGACTTGGCCAGTCAAGGAAATTCAACAGTTTTGGCCATAAAAACTCAAACTTGGATCAGTGTCCTGCAGTCCTTTACTGTTCACTCAGTATGGATGTGCACAGCCTCAACACAAAAATCATTTTATGTCCTATGTGCTGGGGAAAAAAACTAAATAAAAAGCATATCTGTGCTTTTACTTTCTGACAGCAGTGTACATGGACATACATGCACTCTGCCCTGGAGAGTAAAGCAGATTCGAAGAAAGTTAGGCAACACATTTCCGACTTCCCTCTTTTATTACTCACATTTCAAAGTGGATTTTTTTTTCGGATCAGACCTGGCCCATGTTATTTTGACTCACTCGCTTCCCTTGAGACATATCTATTTTAAGGATAATTAATGCCGGATCCATCCATAGATGCGGTATTGATTGTCCCACGGCCACACTCTCCTATTCATTAGCTGGTTCAATAAGAAATTAGTTATGTTGCAAATAGCCCTGGCACAAGCCATTATCATTAGGATTAATAATTAATTGAACCAGGCTTTGAGGTGAGACAGACACAGCGTAAAAGCCACGGGGGCCATTGTGTTGGGGGACTGAGGGATGCCTTTGAGCTTTAAATCCCTTCTGAAAAAAGAGTGGTACAGACATTTGCAATTATCTAGTGTAACATGAAGTGTTACACAAGGTTTTCAAAGCAGTTTTATCTTCTCATAAATTAAATTAGAAACTGCAACCAGTGGGGAATTGTAATGGCGTAGCTCTATTGAACCCTGTGTAGACAGAATGTAGGCACGAATACTGAATTGAATCACCTTTTCACTTAGCATTTAATTACACATCAAGACACATCTGTGATTGTCAATTAAAAGACAGATCAATATCACGCTGTGCCATGTTTGTATTATGATTAAAATAGAGAGATAACATCTACACTATAAAGCACTGAAGTATTCATTACGACAAACAGAATAGGAATAAGACAGGTGTATGTCTTGGCTGTACTCACATGTGGCTCACTGTTTACCAGGGCCTTGAGCTCTGGGAGCTGTCGACTGCTCCGAAACTCCACCTTGGATGTGATGGACTTGACCACCAGTTTGATATGTGCGTAGTCCTTCACTGAGGAGAGATTGAAGGAAAATGGTCCCGGGCTGACCAGGCTGCTGAAGTGGTAGGGTGATGGCGTGAGGAGGAGGCCCTTCTTGTCTCCTGTCAGAATGTACGAAGCCATGATGAGGAACATGACGGCCAGGCCGAACAGGAAGCTGTAGAGCCGGATCTTGCGGAAGCAGCCCAGGGTGTTCCAGCGCCTGGGCACCTCCCGTTTCACCTCCAGGACTGCAAACAAGTTCATGGGCGTGTCGTCCACCTGCAGGAGCAATGGCCTCTTGCGGTAGTCATCCACTGTGGCGCCCAGCAGGCTGTATTTGTAGTCCATCTGCGTCATGGTGTCAACAGCCTGCAAGTCCCAGGTGTCACAGCTCAGACACAGGGAGGTGTTATGGAGCAGGAGTCAGCCAGACAGGAGGTTTTGGAATGAGGAAATTGTCGATAGTTTATATCCATTATGAATTGTGGACAGCACACATCACCCACTGACATCATCCTAGGAAGTGGAAAAACAGAGGAAACTAAGATAGATGACGGCTGTTAACGTTGACACACTGTATTTTTTCGGGCTGATGCAATCAACTCACAAAACCACAAAAATATTTAAAATAGTCTATTGTCGCCACCTCTGCTTTTCTGTGTAGTTGCAGCTTTCTGTGTAACATTTACAAAAGCTGTAAGATGCGTCATATTTCCCAGAAGTGCTGAATTGCATTTGTCTATCTGCTTCCTTTGGGAACCAGGTCGCCACCAAGGCCAGGCACTGATTGTAAGTCTTTACATTTTAGTTTCAATGTACATTTTATACCTGTAATCACATACATCCCTTAGTGTCAGAAAATCCCAATGACAAAAAAATGTTGCTTTGTAAAAATAGTCAAATGATTATATAGCTGAAGGGAATTCCATTTAAATGACTGTGGTTCTGCAGTTGCAGCAAGGTAACCTTAGGCTGAACAAAAGAATACTGATAGAGAAAAACAGTGAAAGAAATTGGTCAGCTCTGAATATTGACAATTTAGATGAAATGCCACTAAGAAGTGACAAGTCATCCTGAAAATGACAACTGACTGTCTTGTGATGGTCTTGGAAAATGTGACATTATTGTAATTGTGACTAATTGAGAGGACATTATGTTACAGGGGTTAAACTCCTTTCACCGGCTTCCTCTTACACATTCTGTTTTAATCAGACAGCACAGCAACACCCTTGTCCATCCTCCCATCCTCCCCGTGCACTGGAGTCACAATATGGAAGGAGCGATAAGGACGACGGATGCATTCAGCCTAGAAACTACGAGGCTGAGTGTCGGACTCTCCTGGGGAGAGACGCAAATATAAGAGATACCCGGTCTGGACCGGAAAAGGGATTATATTATCAGAAACTGGTATTCCTCACTGTGAAGTCGCATGGATCAACAGTCGCCCACAGATAAAAAGAGGCCCAATGTCTAAAGGGTGGAGGAATTGGGGATCTTTTAATGGTAATGCTCCTGCAGCAGCAACGTCTAGTTTTATCCCTGAGGCTTTCTTTGTGTCTGGAGCTGAGCCAACATGATGGCAGTGAATACAACACAGCATAATGATAAAAAGCCAACAGAGCCGAGGGTATAGGACACGTTTTTAAAAGGACGAGTGGGATGTTTGGGAATATGGCTCTGGTAATGTTTCACACCCTCACATTTGATACAGCCATGAGGTTGATGTATGTTATACCTGCAACGTCCTCCTGCTCGCATACATCATAAGATAAGGGGCATTATGGAAGTGAGGCATCGCTCCTCCCCACGGCTGCTGATATCATCTGCCCCACCATCACCCATCACCCACACCCCTTGCACAATTTCTGTATTTGTGGAACTTGCAGCAGATAAGAGGACAGCTGGAGAGCGCCCGTCTACCTGCTCAAGCAATGTCATTTACCCCCAGCTGGGCCCCCAGCATCATGCCACAGCAACAGTCTCCAGGAGACGGGAGGAGGAAAAACGAGCACCGCTCTGAAAAGACCGATTTCCTGCCCTCAAGAACTTTTCTGCAACTTCAGTCGGTGAAAAAGAGAGCGTTGATGAAAAAGGATTCACTACAAGAAGCTGAAACCACAGTCGGATGTTAATATGTTTTCACTTTTAGCAAGAAAATGAGAGCAGGATTATTTTTATCATTTTCCCCCCAAAAAAGTAGGAGAAATGGTTTTTAAATTACGATAACTACTTCAATTAAAGTTTGCCCACACATCGCAGATGGTGTATCAGCGCTTGTCTTGCATAATAGTTCACCAGAACAAGTAGTGTTGGTGTACTTCTTGTTATTTAAATAGACTGTAATGCTGTGAGGTCCCATTTTTAACACAACTTCAACATTTCCAAAGTGATTAAAGCTTCAAAAAGACTAAGGGGTTTGCTTTTTACAGAAATGTAATCACTGCAGGTCAAATGTCCCCTCCATCACAGAGAAGGACACTACACTGTGTAATCAAAGCGCTAAAAGTAGGATGGCATTTTGATTGTACTTGTAATGAGCCCACTGTTTGCTATTGATGAGCATATACGCTCATCTGTAGTCGTCATGCCATTAGCACTTATTGACTGTCTGCGTCCATCATCAAGACAGAAGTCAATGAGGTTCTTGTGATCAAGGTTATTTAAAATGGAGGGAAGTAAAAAGAGGGTATGAGGGTTAAAGATGGAGGGGGGGTAAAAAGAGAGAGGGATTAAAAGAAAGCAGAAAATGGACTGTATCATTGACGAGAGAATGTCACTGTCAAGGCAACTCGCATCTAAATCAGTCAGCTAACTGTAGCAGTGGGCGACTGGCAGCTTGACAGATCTGCACATTCAATACATTGCGCCTGTCCATCAAACATGATGAAGTGGCTTAACTTGAACACAAGTATGGCTGGAGGACAGTGGACACGAGGTTGCATAATCTACCTTTTCAGCTGACAAACCTTCAAATAATGGCAAAAAGTGTCAAGTTGAACCTTTTCCTCTATGGAGATGGATGTTTACCATTTTCATTTCCGCACCTCAAACATGATTTAGTGCCTTCTGCCTGTAGGAGAAATTACAACTTATTCCTAATCAGTTTAATGTAAGTAAGGAAGTTGTACATTATAGCTTTATTGATGGGTAATAAATAGTTTATTAAAACGATATAGATCAGTAATAAGCATCAATAAAATTAAGAATTGGGTTGCTAGGTTTTGATAAATCCATTTGGTTGGCATAATGAACTTTTACTGTTTATTATCTTTTAATATCAGGAGTAGCTTTTGTATTACTATTGGAGCCGGATCAATACTGGACTGGACTTTTGAGGTTGATATTGATTGTTTTGTTTTATATTTGGTTATTGAAGTAACGTGATCAAGATTCATCCAAGCAGCAGATTTTACAGTTGAGAAACTTTATTGTTCGGGCTTCCTTATTATTATTCAAATATTTTGGGCTATTTCAACAGATATCAACGAATTATTAACAAGCCAGTCTGATGCATTTTTGTTGTGGAAAAACCCTTAATTAATAATAACAGCCCGATAATACTGTTTTTTCAGGTCTATACCTGTATTAATATTTGGGAGTTAAAAAAAGTCCAATCATGATATATCAGCCAATGCACAAGCCAAAAGGATTTTTTGACAACCTTGCAATCCTGTTCTTATCACTGACTTATTACTGATCTATAAAGGCTTAATAAATTATTATATACTAACAATAACAGGTACAAAATTATTATAAAGTATGCTTTACTAGAAACTGCTACCAAGAAAGGAAATATCACTCACTAGGGAGTCTGCATGGCGAAAAAGTTCCAAGTATTAGTGTCAAACACATTAACCACACAGATGACTAAAATTCATAATGATTGTAATCAACTTCAAAGACACTGGCATCAGTGGTAATGGCCTGCATGCTGTGCTGATGGTTCCCTCTCTGTGTGGTGCAAATGGAATTGCCACAGCCTTAATAACTCATCAGAGGGAGACCTCTCTCCATACCGGCTACCCTGTCATTCAGAGACATATCAGTGAAACAGGCAATCAGGCAGATTTGTTTAAAGTCCATCATAAAGTCCATTTAAATTATCATTATACCTGGCTGGAGAAGCAGTCTCTGCAGTGGAGATCACACTGTCCTACTGCCTCGGCTCTCTGGTTTTTCAAATGGAGGACATTAATTGCATGGCTGGCAGACGGGACTCTGAAATGCCCTTTTTGTGTTTTGATTCAAAGCAAAGCACCAGCTTTCTCTCAGGCTACAGTGAAATCCCTGCATCATATCACAGGAAATTATTAAAATATCTTAGTTAACCTCACAGACCTGTGTTGTTGTCTTCATCTTCAACTGCTGGAGAAGATTAAATGCCTTTTTTATATTGGGACATAACACTAATCCATTTACATTGGAACTAAGAAATTTTGTGCTGGTTTTTGTCTTTGTAAAATGGTGCAGGAAACTCTTTAAGACAATTTGCCTCACTTTATTTGCCCGTCGTCAGAGGATCAGAAGTCTGCTTATATTCTTTTATTATTCAGTGTTGTTTACGTAGCATGACAGCTTAAACTTAACTTATCTGCAGGAGCAACAGGCAGATTAGAGGTTGTGTTGGAGGATGGGACGCAGTGGAATGCTTTATGAGGTTTTCCACAGAGTCAGTCGATATGCTCATGCAAGCCCGATCCGTATTACCACAAAGAGTGGATGAAAAATTGTTAAATCGTCAATGACAAATCAATCGCTGGATACCCAATTTATAATCATGAGTTAAATCAGAGACATGTGGATGATGAGGGAGGGAATCAAGACGTTGGTGGACAAAGATAGTAATGATATCCATCCTGTCTAGATACACTGTATGCATTAAAAACACTACAGACAGTATGCAGTGCAGAGTAGGTTATGTAATACTGATATACATAATAATAATAATAATAATAATAATAATGATAAACAAGAGAACATAATGTAAACAAGTGATTATTCCTGATTCATGGAGCAGGTATGGAAAGTAATGCATGCACCTTGAGTGTTGCAGACCCTGCACCGCCTATACAGACACAAACATGGAATTTTCCAATAGACTGTTATTTGTGAGCGTAGTAGAAAAACAAACAACAGATTAACACAAATGGAATGTGCACAGCATAAGCAAAAATCTGGTGCTAGCTCGCCTTCACAACCACAGAGTCAGAGAAAAGATACAAAGCAAGCAAGCATGCTTGTTAGTTTAGATTCGTTCAAGGTGTGGAGGGACATAAAACATGAGCTTAGAATGACGGAGTGGACTGAAAACCCTGCAATGAGGACACTTGGGAAACCTTGAGAATAGAACAGCACATTCTGTCCAGAGTCCTTGTGTGTGGCTGCCCAGGAGTACTCTCGACCTACACTCAGACTGATTTCAGTCATCCACTGTCATACTGAAGAAGCAGTTTGTCATTCAGGAACAAGCCTGTCCACAAAGTCATTTCCCCTTTAGGACCACTTGCAAATCAAATAAGCAACAAACTGAAGAATAGAGTAAACAGCTAATGACTTTGAAAGTCAGTACTACCTGCAGACTCGGGCACTTTCCCGTTAAGCGGCTGATGAGCAGACTGTATAAGCCAGTACTAGCTGTAGGGCTGTAAACAAGCATTTTAATGTGTATTCTCTTCTCAGAAACCATCTGCTCATCCTCACTACTGTGACCTCTTAACATTTGCATGAAACAGGAAGTGTATTTTGGTTGAAGTCCACCAAAAACATAGGAAGTACTGTTGGGGCAAGAGTGGGACAGAAGCAGTCAGAAGGAAGAACAAAGGATGTGTCACTGCTGTGTCAGCTGGAGGGTAAAAAAGATGTTTTTCCACCAGACCACTCAATAATTAAAGTTCAGCATGAGGCCACTGCTAGGGTGGTACAGTCATGAGACTCAACATGACATGTGACACTGGGCTGGTGATAAATAACTGCTGATGACACTTACACTGCCTCCTCCATTATCAAGGCTATTTTAATTTCTTAAAGGGATTGGATTGTCTCTCCATAAACTGTAGATAAGTGTCATATTTTCATATTATTATATTTACAACATTTTCTTTAGAGCAGACTTCTTAAGATTTCAGTCCTGGTTGATTTGGTGACATGTGTGGTTACCAAGGTAACAGCAAGTGCAATTTAATACCACAGCAAACTCTCTTTGAGCATCTACTTTCTCAAAAACGCAACAGAAGTGCAGCTTGGAGTGTCTGTTTTACAGTGCAACCAAACAAACTCACATTATTGTAATAAAAAAGTCGTAAATAATTGCAACAGCGATCTGATTTCATGCGGCCCACACCACCAGTAGTTTCACACACAGCAGGATAGCAAAGTCGGTTACCTTGTTGAGGAGTAGGAGGTGTGCATGTTACATGTAGCTACTGCTTCCTGTTTTATTTACTCTATTTAAAAAATAAAAAAGAATCACAATAAAAGCCCCTCAGCTGAACACTTTTAATGTAAAGCAGCTGCAGTAGGATATGTTCAACTAACAGTGAGGTTATCAGTGAGATAAAAAATTTGGCAGCACAGGAATGGCAGACTTAATGTAAATACCGCATATTGCATACAAAATGCTGTCCATAAATAGTATTAAAATTAGGTTTGATTTGATTAAAATCTTAGATTAACTAGATTAAACGTCTCCCACACACCCAAAACTGCTGCAAGAAGATATTGATTACTGCAGTTGACAGTAAATGAGCTCCTCTTGTGAAGAGGACATCTCAAAAATGCTTCAAGTAATAGAATTAAAGAGAAAAATGAATCAATCTTAAATGAGCATCTGATTATGCACCAGAGTGAACACACAAGATATGGTACAACTCTGGTGTGTTTGTGCTTTAAATGTTATTTTTGAAACCAGAATT
Organism: Nannoperca obscura; assembly: GCA_036024295.1. Taxonomy (NCBI): domain Eukaryota; kingdom Metazoa; phylum Chordata; class Actinopteri; order Centrarchiformes; family Percichthyidae; genus Nannoperca; species Nannoperca obscura. The sequence goes on from JAVQJL010083975.1 coordinate 72,728, forward strand.
TCACCCAGACTTTAAAATCCCATTTTAGTCTTCTAAATACATTCTCATAATAAAAACATAATAAACAGGAAAATTATTACCCTTAACTATGGAGTATCTATTTAAATAAATGAAATCAATTGGAAAAAGCATAATTTGTGGGAGTAAATGAAGCAAGAATCAAAGCAAGCTACTGAGGCGTGAAATTAATCCTTACAATGGCTTGGTACAAGAGTCACATCTGGTAATAGGATTGCATGAGGCTACATCTCTACAATGTACCACAAAGCCACCGATAATGGAGCAAGCAGGAGCCCTATGACCTGTCAGATGTGTCACTTCCTTCTTCAGCGCCCCCAGGGGCCGCCGCCCAATCTAATCATGTAAATCGCCACCGTGTAACACAAGCAAGAGAGAGGAGATCAGCATTCACTGCGGCTCAAAGTGGTCTCACTCGTCATATTACCCAGGGAGAAGTCATCCGTCACATTCCCGCAGATCACACACACTGTTGACCAAAGATCAGAATCTGATCTCCAGGAAGTCAGGCAGCAGGCCCCCCTCCCAGAGGAGATCAGTGGACCTGACCGTGACCCGACCGAGGAGCCGCCGGGTCAAATTATCAACACAGCCTTTGCACACTTTCGCCGTGACGGATGGTAGTGAGGAACATAACCTCTGCCCTGGATTCATAACTGCTGCTCAGCTGGGATTTCATGTGGAGTCCCAGTTCAGCACTTTCTTCCGTCTTATCTTTTATTCATTATTTTAATTTCACTGGCAGCCTCCCACAGCCAGGGTTCCTTCTGAGGTGGATAAGTGCTTATGATGGTGTCATTAAAAACTGCAGAAAAACAATGGCTGCCATTTTAAATTATTGATTGCGATAATGGATATGTTGTGAAGCGCACCGGGTGCTCTGGTCTCTACACAGAACACACACAATGAGGCTAATTTGGGACTGAAAATAGTAATTCAGTGATAAAAGGAAAGGTGAAAGGTCACGTGTCTTATCTGGGATGGGAGCCTACTTTACATCAAATTAAGAATAAATGATGACAATTTTATTTGAGGAGCTGCATCTTTAACACAATAAACAATCATGAATTTCTTGTGTGAATGAAAGGAGCTCCAGGTTTGAGGGGCATATGCAAAACAGTGCTGTGTTCGCTCAGCAGCTTCCAGTGAATAATTTATAAGGATGAACTTAGATGTGATGTGTCTGTAACTTATTATCTAACTTTAGAAAATGTATACCCCAATGAACTGAAATAATTTCGCAGACATCCGTGTGTATTTTTATATTTTTATTGCTACTGTTGGAGATTTTTTTTGGTATAAGATCTTTCTAACTGTGATCTTCCAGTCACTTTAATTCAATTTCTCAATTTTTATCTTTTGTCTAGCTTTCTGTGTCAGTGGTCCGATGTTTTTGTCTATTGATGTTCATCACATTCTTTGTTTGTGAAATATTAATCTGTCTTGCTGACAGATTCCGAGATGTAGGTTGAAATAAAAGACATAGAAGAGACAGAGTTTAAGAATTCAGACTGACAGAGGAAACTTATTGTACGTGAGTTGTGGAAGTGAACGAGAAGTCGTGAAATACCCCTTTGATTCATGGACACTCAGTGCTGCGTAGGAAGACTGGATGTTTTGGGGATTTGTGAAATATGTGCCCATCAGTTTCTCATCCCCTTGAGGTCCATCTCTTGTGTTTTTAAATTGCCAGTAATGTGGGCGGCGACCGCAGCCTGTAACATTTATATCGAGTACCATTAGCAATTCAGGATCATAACTGTTTTCCTCGAAGGTAGATAAAAAAACGAGGGCACCCACAGACAGTCCAACTAAAAAGTTGAAGGAAGAGAGAAACACAAGTATGACAACAGTGAAACTGCAGATGCCCTTTACCCAATCTGGCCTCTTCCTTCAGACCACCATCTTTTCATTTGTCCAACACTCTGCCAACGCCTGCTCCTGCTCACCCCTCTGTCTTTATGAGAACTGACAGGCAGGCTCTCTACATGTGGACCAAAGTTCAATCTACTGTTAATCTTCGCTTTTTCGCAAAAGCCAGACAGACCTGGAAGAAAAGCAGCTGGTAATTAATCCAATGGGAATGTTTACTGTTTCCAGTGGAATACCTCTGAACCCACAGTGCAGCATAAATGGCTCTGATCAAAATCGGCTCAGAGAAAATTTAGGGGGAAACCATAACACTCATTTAAAAAGAAGAAAAAATGTTGTGGGAAGAACTTCAGAGACTGTGTTTATGTTTTTTTAACAATAATTCTGTTTTAGGGTATTTTTCCATCCACATGTTGTTGCCCTTTGACACCCTTGACATTAAGATGTAGGACACATCTGTAAACATTTCTATGCTCTGGAATCACACTGCACTTCAGCTTGGTTAACCGCTACTAAAATGTGCCTTCATGGCACATCTGTGCAACATCTAAATACAGTGTGTATTTTTGGTAAACACTCAATGAGACTATCATGAGCCAATAAAGTCGAGAAATCAGTGGCGTGGATCTACGTGCTCAGAATGTGTTCCCAACAGAAGGCGGTGAACATGCAACAAATGTGTGAGTGATCATGGGAAAGACTGACTGCAAGTCATTTGGTCCCATTCGGATGAAAAATCACTTACAGGTGAAAATCTTGCATATGTAAAATGTTGAAAGTTTTTGGCTTGCGGTCATGTAAAATAAAGAAAAATACATATTTTCGGATAAACTATCATTGCCAGTTGTAACTAATTTCTCCAAGAAATGATTATTCCTTTTTCAGATTAAAAAAATATGTATATATTTAGAATCTTGAGGAGGTAAAGTTACCTAGAATTTCACTGAAAAATGCAAATAAATTACCTAATATTATTTAGCAGAAACCTTTTTTCTGCTTTTCTATTCTGTTAACCATTTTGCAACATTTTAGATTTATCTGTCAGCCAGGTTACCTCCCAGTTTAGGAATGTGGTCAAAAACTACATTAAAATGTAGGAAAGGAAAGGTTTTGCAATGAGTTGCCAATACATAGAGGAGGATGTAATCATCAAATGAAGAAATGAAAGCCATCAAAAGTGGAGATTGGTGGTTTTCACCTGACAGTGCTGACAGATTGGTGACTTATTATTCCAGCTTGGGGAATTCAATTAAATCATAGCTTAATTGTTTTAAATCTATCACACTTAAGCCTAATTAGCAAACACTTTACAGCTTGTTAGCAGCCAGCGGTGTGATTATATAAAACTATTCCACCACACGTAATGTTGGAGGTAAACACAGTGGTTGTGTGTAAAGTTGTAGTTTGAATTATTAGTCTTTCATTCATCACTACAGACTGAAGGGGCACTTGGGATATTTTATGTTGCTTGTAATTCAACGGACTGATGATGATGATGATGATGATGATGATGATGATGATGATGATGATGATGATGATGATGATGATGATGGCCCCCTGGACTCATATAAACTGAAGTCACTGAGGCCAAGTAAGGGAACTTAGAGGAGCTCATTTAGTTTTTTCCAGCAGAGCTGTTCCTCTGTCTTTTCTCAGCTTTAAACATGTTTACTTGTCATACTGTGATTAAAGCTGGAGGAAAAACTATCTCCCAAAAACAAACAAAAAAAACATAATCTTTGTCAAATCCTGCCGTTGTGACGATTCCAGGAATAACTCGGTGCAATCAGAGAAATCCAGGTTTTCTCTGCAGATACAACTTGAATGCTGCTGACGCCCAGAAAGGCACCATCTCCACTGAACTCCAACAAGTTATTAAAGACTACGCCTTTCCATCTGTGACTAAGTGTGATGATGAGGAGAAGCACCACGGGCTGTGATGTTTTCAGAGCGGCTTCCAGTCTCGTCCTTAACTCTCTGCTTTCTTATGGTTCTTCTCATGGAGACGTATAGTAATCCTGTGCAGTAGCGTTTCACACCTAGATATCCAAGATGTAGTCAAGATATTCTTCTGGAACTGAACAGAGCCTCCTGCCAGATAGGGATATGTGCATGGATCGAGTTTTAACCTCAGACTGCCAAGAAAACATGTGAATTAACAAAACGTAGGCCATTACTGAATCGGCTGGAGCGGGCCTGATGCAAACAGTTTTAAGGAGGCTACTCGAGGGCATCCCAGCGGATCCATAATATTAACTTGGCCTGTGGATTTTCAACTTATAAAATGCTGTGCTTTATCTTCTCCCTGCTACATTATGCATGTGACTCCACAATAATGAAGGCTTGGACAAATTCTCCAGGCTTAACAGACTGGCAGCTAGGTTAATTCTCCAAATTCAGGGTGAGAATAAAAAGGTCTCCTTTTAATACAGAGGATTAATTGCACGGTATCTTAATTTTTGAGGTTGCCAATATGTTCCACCTCTCTCACAGAAGGATCACTTATGCACTAATGCGGGTGTGAGGTTTAGCATAAATCACATACATCTGTCCTGTTCAGTATGCTCTGGAAGTAGATTGTAGCAAAATAAATCACAACTCTACCTGCTTGGCCACGTCCTGATAAACGGATGGAAGGGGAGTGATGTTTGAACTACAATAGCACATTCGTCTTGCAAAAGTGAGAACATGTTTCTACTTCGCCAAAGGTTCATACTGGCAGCGTCTGCCTGCACAGATATAAAACTCCAGCTCCAAATTAACATGGCTGGGATAATCCCACAAAATGATAACTGCAGCGATGAAAATAACATTTGTACAAATTCCTTGTGACCTGGGCCAGGTTGGAGTGTGTCTCTTACCTGCCAAAAAGCCTGAAAAATGCAAACAGCCCTGCAGGTGCGTCTGACGCTTCTGCTGGACATTTCGCAGCTGCTTGGTAAACGGAACTCGATGCTGGCCTTTGAACTCAAACAGACGTGCAGCTAGGTGGCAAGTGCTTGCGAGTTTTTTGTTTACCAGTCTGAGCTAGTTAAGATGCCGCCTCTCGCTTGGTTAAATGAGCCACTGCCTGAAGTCACAATCACCACATAACCCATGCGTTCAGTTACATGACTTGGAAGGAGTAAATAGAAATTAAAGTTGACTGCGGTTTAGTGATGAGACATTAAAGTGGTCGCTGTGTGGAAATTATCGGGAACAATCTCAATGTTTTGTAGGTCATTAAAAAAAACACATTGCAGTGGTATTATAAGGTTTCCAGGTTGCTAATTTAAAAGGAGTAGCAGGAGGTAATTGGAAAATAAACACATCTCTCTCCGGTGCTGTATATTGTTGAGGTCCCCATAGGTCTGTGCTGAGGCCCATTAGAGTGACATCTGGAAGACAGATACTGTCTACAAACACACGTGCGTGCACACACGCACACACAACCACTAATACTGGGTCTTTCTGCTAACCTAGGGATTCCATGGCAACACATAAAAGCATCCATGACCCGGTGGCTGCGTAAATATAGACGGTAATAGTCATGTGTATAAAAACAGAATCATGAAATTTGTTTCCCTCTGAATATGTATGTTTATTTAGAATGTAAAAATATTGTGAAAATTGGATGAAAAAAATGAGTTTTCAGTAATTATTTATTTTAATTATTTCTTTTGGTTTAAACTCCCCATTTTTCTTTCTTTCTCACCCGTTTTTGCCGCTATAAACGTCTTTCTGTATTAAGACAGGTGGTCAATTGTCAATGTCTTCTAAGCATTTGTTACCAAACCAATTTATATGACCTGCCACCAAAAAGTTAACTTTAATGGATTTTGTCCCAGCTATTATTATTCTTGTCTTACTACAATTTGGGGGATGTTGTAAGTTTGGAACTACAGCTTTCATATTGGGATACATAAACAGGAAGTACAATCATTTAGCTGTGGGCTACAACTTGAGACTCAATATTTTTAGCCTTTGTTTGTAGGCTATCACTGGATTACTTTGATACTGAAGAAAATGTGATTATTCTCAGGAAAGTTCTGGAGCAAATGGACGTTCATCAATGATGGACATCAGAGATAAGGATATGAGGAGAATGAATGTCTACCCAAATTTGCTGCAATCAAGAGCTACACACACACACACACACACACACATTTTGAAAGATTTGCCTCAACTTAACATTATATTTCAACTATTTCATAGCTAATAATGAAGAGATAAGACCGTGATGTATTTAGTAAACACACAATTTTCTGCATATGTAATACCCCCACACCACATAGTCCCATAAATCAAACCACTAGCTGCATAAGGGGGCAGTTCGCATTTGCCAGACTCCATCTATACAGCACAACTGGGTACAGATGGTGAGGGAAATAAAAGCCAGTTTAGTTTCCCATGCGTCATTAATACAAGCAATGACCCCCAACTTGACAGCCATTTTTAAATTTTTTAATTGTAACATCACGTAGAGACAAATCACAGAGAAATGTCAAGGGGAGTTAAAACTTTAAACACTTTTGCATCTAAAAACCAACATGTACAGAAAGCATAGGTGGTTTGAATTTACAGGCAGATTATTTTGTGTGAAATCTTTTACAAGGCTGTATCTGACTTATAAACGCCCGAAATACTGAAGGTAATAACAGTAAGACTAGTTAAAATGACTCCTAAAGACTTTGTACCTCAGACTATGACAAGATTGACCACAACCCGGAAAGAGAATGAAGCATGCAAGATGCCGCAACACTTCTCCTTGTTTACTAGAGCCAATAACATTGGAGAAAAAAACTTCCATGCAAGTCATTCAAGAGATAAAGCAGATTAATGTCTGTCAGCGTGTTAGCTTAATCACTGGAAGCTCTTCAATCACAGTGACAAATAGCCTCGGACTGCTGCTCCAGACAGACAGCATCTTCTGGAGTTGTTGCTCCTCCACAGCCACATAAATCCTGCCCGGTGATCCACTACTCTCATCAGGAATATATAACATAACTTCATTGGAGGACCCATCCATCAATGGGCTCCTCCATGCATGATTATTTTCAAAGTCCCAACTCCAGCATTATAGCGCAGCCGGATACTGTCTCCAGTACAGATCATTCAGTCTAAAACTGGAGCCTGCTGTCACTTAGATGCACAAAAACAGCGTCTGTCTATGAAACATTTATGCAACAAAGGGTTACTGGTGACAGGCGTGAAGCTAAAGATGAAGCCAAAGATGGCATCTTTAAGAACTGACATGTTTTGATGGGCTGCTGAATAGCCTAGGACATAACTTTTAAATAGACACACTGAACAAAACAGCATCTGACAGTCGGTTTGTTTACATTGATGCAAAAACTCTTATCTGCATACTGATGAAGTAGATGCATGTATCCACTTTGGCAGCTTCAGGGTGCAGTGTTCAGTTTGTTAACCGCTAAAACTAAACCTCAAATAATACGTCAGCAAGCCATTATTTAAGTAATTTCTCAAAGCCTAAAGTGGCTTCTTCGTCTCAGATGCCAACATATTTAATTTACAATGATACATAACATAGAAAATCAGCACATCTTTACATTGGAGAAGCTGGAACTAATACATTTTTGGTTGATAAATTACTTATCGTGCTTAATTGGTTATGACAAAATTTCTGTTGATAATTAGACGTATCATTTCAGCACTAATCAATAATCTGTATCTGCTGAAGGACTACAGAGACTGTGATCCCGTGAGGTCAGTTGTCATGTCCAAACACTAATGGCAAGGCTACATGACAGAATGGCTACATGCCACTAATGAAAATGTAATGGGTAAAAGAAAATATTCGGAAAGGAGAATTCAATTCTTTGAGCTTGAGATACATAGAAGGACATTATATTTGAAAGACAGCCAGCTGACCCTGTTATGTCTTAATGTCACGTGCATACATATAGGTGGAGGGTCCATATGGTCAGTCTGCGTGCCCAGTGGAGCCCTGTCGAGCTGCACGCAGCGGCCCCTGATGTACACTTGACACTAAGCTTCCTGCAGCAGTGACTGAAATAAAAGACCCCTAAAAGAGAGAGGTCAAATGCTTCATTTGAGAAATACAGAGTGCTGCTTCAGGCTCTCAGGCTGAAAAAGGAAATGTATCCCAAAGAAGGGGGGAAAAAGGTGTCAGAGTTATCAGAGCAGGGCCAGAATGTGTGAGTCACTGGGAACACGAAGGAATGCACACTAAAGGACCGGTCAGAGGTTTTTGGGATGACACACTGAGGGTCTGGGACAGTCGTTTGCCCCGCCTGGTGCAAAATGTCCCAGACAAGCCTGTGTTCTCACAAAAGACAAAGAGGAGCAAAAGGAAGTTGGCAGCAAGTCAACATGCAGCACACTGTTTATTATTGCTTCTGATTTCTAGTTAATGTTGATGAATCATAACGTTCTCTCTTTTGAAAATGAAAACTGTGTGAATAAACATGAGCCCCGCCGTGTTAAATCTGTGTGACATTGAGTGCAGAATGGCAGAACAAGTCTTCATCTGGACCCCAAGTGTCTCAGCTAATAAAAGCTGCTCTGCTGCACAAAATACAGTGTGCATGTTGTGCAAATTACACAAAGACAATCTCGTAACAACATGAGAACGAGGTGGTCAAATAACACCAGCCAATTCCCAGAAGTGCTCCACTCTCCAAAACAGAAAGAGAAACAAAACAGTTTTGAAGAAACACTTGTTTCATCTTGTGACTCATTCTAGTCCAGCCTGTGGTTCTGCAATAGTCCAAATATGAGGATATGTTTTATCACTGCCACTGTCTAATGACCTTAAATCCATAAATCTGAAAAGGGCAACAGTGCTGTGCATGTTTGCTGCCAAGTTCTCTCCAGTTTTCATGATGAAGTGGCCTTAAAAGGTCTTTTAAATTGAGTTCCCTGAGATTCCTTTGGCCATTTGAATTGAATTCCCTTCCCTTGAGAAATCTCCAACAAAGATTTCAATAACAAAGGAATTCCCTCTTTGTCTGTGTTGCAATAATTAAGTCTACAGCTGGTCTGTCACTGAAAGAAGCATTATCACTGGAATCTTTAATGAAAACCAATGATGGAATTCATCCTAAAGACTGCACCTCCTGCTGTGACCACATTTACATGTAATCAAAGTCTGGTGGGCCTAACGTCTGGCTTTTTCATAATTGATGGAAGATTTATGACATAAATATTGTTCATTCATAGTTCTGTCTCTGTTTGCACAAAGCCCTGCTTCACACGCAGATCTGACAACGTGTGGCACAGTGTGATTCATTGTTTGTTTACTATAAGTTCTTCTTAAATGACTACTTCATCAGCCCGCTACAAAGAGCGACGTTAAGGCTGCATCTTAAATCAAGAACAATCAGCCGGAAATATTATAGCTTAACTTATATCGGACAGAGTAATTCATCAAAGTGCCTCCGTCACTCCACAGAAATCTGCGGTGGGAGAGATGAAATGAGCTCAAACAAAACAGAGTGGCTACTAGAGGCCGCGCACACTACACCCTGCCGTGGCATTTAAATCATTCTAATCATCCACCCCCCTCGCTGTGTAATAATATATTGCAGCGAGAAAGAGAATCCCAGACCACATTTACGCCTACGTCTCAGCTTCCCACACAGACTCTGTGTCAGCTTGTAAGCACACAGCAACACACTCTGACACAGCACGCACACAGTGTGCATGTCTAGTCATGTCATGTAAACATTATACGTGCCTCACTATGAAATATGTTCTGTTATGTTTTGATTAATTATTAGTTTATTCTATAAAATAGCTTGTTTTGTTCAGTTAACAGTCCAAAACCCCCAAATATTCAGTTTACAATAATGCAAATCAGAGAAAAAGCAGCGAATCCTCACATTTCAGAAGCTAGAACCAGAGGATGTTTGACATTTTGGATTGATAAATGATAGATTTCTGTATTTCTGTCTTCTAGTACTTTTCTGTCATTCGACTAATCGATCATCTGATCCAGCGCAAGTTCTTTCTGCAAATTCCCACCACTACTGCATTTTCATCCCCTTCATCTGCTTTTTCTTCGACGTAGTTTACTTTCTGGTTGAAACCCTTAAGCGGCTATACCATGTGTGCAGTTGGAAGCTGGAGCAGCTTGATTGAGTAATTACAACCCCTTGTGTTGCTCTGCACATTAACTTATCCAACTTGATAGTAACGAGGGGAAGAGGGAGGAGGTTAAAGTGATGTGATGCGCCCTGAGGGCATGTCTTAACCATTAACCAAAACTCATCAGCCCTCACATGAAACCACGTTGCAGCGGCGTAGACGTTTATGTGTTGGAATGCATTTAAATGCAGCTAAGAAAAGAGACGGTGTAAACTGTTCAAAAATTAGTAGTCAGTCAGGATGCTGCTGACCCTAACCTGAACCCTGAACTGTGGGAAGCTCAGATCCTGAACAAGCTAGTCTTCATAACATCTCATGATCTGAATAGGAGCAACCAGGCTGAATTTCACCTAAAACAGGTTCATATTTTATATATTGAAAAAAAAAACAAGCAAAGCAGGACATTTCTCTCTGTTACGCATGGTAATGGCCAAAACCTCCCAGTCAGCCCAGTATCTGCCTCGCTTCAGTCCGTGGTGTTGGTGTCTCAGGTAGGACAAAGGGAAGAGAGGACCAGTCCGTCCCTCCGGAGGCTTCCCCTGCTGTCATTGGTCAGCGGGAGATCCTTTTGTTTTGGCTCTGTGGTTGAAGAGCCGAACAACGCATCGCATGAATGGAGGCTGAACTATTGCTGCACACTCGCAAAGAAATCGTGACAGCGTCTCTCATTCGGGACAGTAAAAAAAGAATAAAAGCAATCCTTTATGGAACTGATGGCGACGTGATTGGATGTTTCCGATAATAGGTAGGCGACGTTCGCCACGATTTGTTCCACGACGTGCGAGTGCAGCAGCATGTGCACTTGCTCTTTCTACCTCTTCAAGCCGAAGTAAACTGAGTCAACTATTGAGTTGGATTAGAACACATAGTGACCCATTCATCCTATACGGGCAGCGGGCGCCTCTCCGCTGAAAGGAGCCCGTTATATTAGCGATGTCTCCGGTTTTATACGGGCGCGCGCACACACATTCAAATCGCCTAGAAAAAAACAAACTTTTCCATTTCTGCAGCCACTCGCTTCAGAGACAGTCTGGGAACCGAGGGCACGAACTTCGGACTTCATGACAACAAACAGAGATTTCGCAGACAGACATCAGAGTGCACGAGGATAGATGTAATAAATAAAACCTACCATGAGTTTCTTCTTCTTGCAGCGCTCACACGGCCACCCGGATCAAACTACTTCTCATTGTCGGCTCGTGTATTTCCATTCCGGTCACAGGATTAATGGCATTTGTAAGTCCGTGTAGTTATCATTTCTTTTCCTCCGCTGGCGGTTCCATGCGAACAAGTTGCAGAATATCTGCGCAGTGACAGCCTCTCTTTCTATTCTGCTTCTCGCTTAAGCTTTCCGATGTGGACGGTGGGAGTCAGACTCTCTCTCTCTCTCTCTCTCTCTCTCTCTCTCTCTCTCTCTCTCTCTCTCTCTCTCTCCCTCTCTCTCTCTCTCTCTCTCTCCAGACAGGAGAACTACCTCTACTACAATTAAATGGGAATAAACATTATAAAACACATATTAAACGGGTCAGTTCACACACATTTCATATTTTCTCAGTTACCCTAAATGGCACGCAGTCATGCACACGGTCCTGGTTTTATTTGCCCACTCGCGGACAGCAGGCCTATTGAAATATTACTAACACAAAAATTCAAGGAACGTCCCAGTGGCTTATTGTCGTGGAGGCGCACGGCCATATAGCCGCAGTGTTCACGGCTGGATTCATGCCAGGGACCTTTGTTGTGCGTAATATTCCTCAGCCTCTAATTAAAAAAAAAATGAAAAAGCAACAAACAAACGTCCCACTAATAGCAGGGCTATTTCATTAGTAGAAGGTATTTGATTAACGTTTTTAGTATCTTTACTACATCCTTTATACATAAAGTAAGATGTTGCCACCTACCAACCCACACATAACCTCAAATAAAGAGATTAGAGAGAAAGGTAGAAATAACATGATATATACATAAATAAACCTGTTAAAGACAGGTCTAATTCCATGAAAGGTGTCCAGTATGGATTATTTAAAGTAATCATATTGTTTCTGAATAAACAAGTTACTGTTACTGTTCTTATCAACAAATCCCACAAAAAGACCCAAACCAATAGTGTGATAATCTGTCTCTCAGTACCCCAAGTCCATTGGTTCCTATCGAGGACGTGAATCTTTAAAAGCAGGTCACAAATAATTAGTTTCATAAAAAATAATGCTAAAATAATTTCCTACAACAGCTGGAAATTGCAAAACGAGGAATACATTCTATCAGGCTTTGGCTACACAGGCAATACTGTTATTAGGATTATCTCACTGTTGGTTTTGTTCTTTGTATAGGTTTTGTTGACAATAACAAAATGATAGTAATGAGAGTAGAGTGCCAGCCCTTTTCAACGCTCTGAGTACCACAAACGTTCTGAGACAGAAGTCTCAGAGATGAAAACCTTAAAACTTGGGCAAATAAAACTGAAACTATCTGCCGGCTATAAACCACTATCAGTTAATGAGAAAATAAGCCTTTTCTAATTTGGGTAAACTGACCCTTTAAGCTCGCCATTAACTGATCTCATCTCCAACTCCTGCGCAAAATGCCCTATAGATCTATGTAGGAGCTAAATAAATACAAAAACAACATAAACCTATTATTGTAAGTCTCTGTTGGACCTTCATTGTATTGTTGTGGTGCTCATTCTGCAGAGAGTCTATAGAATGGTTGGTTTAAGGGGGAGGGAGGGGGTCAGTGGAGGAGGGGATATGGACAGCTGCTGCTCACTGGCTGCTTCTTCAGACCATTAAGGCAAAGAAGGATTTATAGAAGGCCACATTATGTCTGTATGTTCGTTGGGTAACCTTTGCTCTGCTTTAACCTTGCAGTGAGTTAGTGGCGTCTACAATATAACTGCTAGAGCTCAGTATTGGAGAATTTAGACAATAACAACGTGTTTGCCTCCCAGACAAAGGGATATAGCAGAAATGCACTGCAATTACTGGTGAAAGCAAAACGCCAATAATTTTAAACTCATTTAAGAAATGTGTGTGTTGGTTTGTTGGTGTTTCAGCCAGCCAGACACCTCAACTCTTGCATTAGGCAGACAGATGCATGTGGATCAGAGATGTGGGAGATGATTCTTCATGACAATTCAGCAGCTACACGAATTGAGGCTTGAGCGCATTGTAGCCACATGCAGCCACAATTCCGTCTGCGAGAGGTGGTTACACCAAGAGCACGCTCAGCCAGGAAACGCGTTGTCTAATATCATGTTTCCGTGATGCCACCACGGGTCTGTTCCTGCTGTCGCTGAGTCAATCATCATCATCATCATCGTCGCAATAGCTACCATTAAGCCCTCAAGTTTCTGTTTTCCACATGCTAGTTTCAAAAGCCTCCAATATCCAACGTTATTGCCCATATATGACCTTTTCATTTTTTGCAATAAACGAAAAGGCCAAAGGAGGTTATAGACTTTCAAGAATTTCATCTCCTCACACAATATGAATTTCTAATCCACTAGTAAGACTGTATTCCTCCTCAAAGCTTCTGATGGCAACAACAGTGATGGTGATGATGATGATGACAGCGGTGATGATGAAGTTTTTGCGCAATGGCTGGTTGACTCCACAGCAAGTCATCCACAGCATGAGTCACCCTGCCTGCAGTGTGCCCCGCGTCTGCAGTCAGACATGCCTCTCAGCAACAAGTCTGATAAGGCTGAGGCCTCTGTCTTAAAGCCCAGTGGAACCAACTGAAAAGGAAACAAATGCAGTTAAAAAAAAAAGGTCAGTGGTCTTGCTTGTTTTATCTCTGTGTGTTCTCAGCTTCACAGAAAATTGCATACCCGCATTGGTTTTGTGCATTTCCTCACACAAATTAGAAAAGCGACATGAGGGAATACGTGAGTTCCTGTGTGGGTCTGAGTGAGCTCGTTCCTGAGACCCTTGTGTCAGTTCTTTCGCCTTCGAGCTGCTTCAGCTGAAATAAATGAGCAGATATTTGGACCAGAACCTCGGGTAATTTAGTTTGGCCGTGGCATTCGATTGCTTGTTTCGTCACACACGTTCTAGTATTGCTTTCTCAAAAATGGCATGCCAGAGATCAAAGTGCTATTATTTGGTAGTGTGCTTGACATTTTTGCTTCCTTTATAGGCATCATGCATTACTGTAACTATCAAATGCGTGTCATCAGTGCACAGTAGTGGTGGCCAGCAAATCCAATTCATAGTGTGGCGGTTTTCCACTGTGCTGCGGGATGTTTCAGGCTCCAAATTTGATCAAAGAGCCATAAAATAGTCTCTGAACTTAGGATGTCTCAGGCATCATAAGTCATAAATTGGATCTACAATAAATCAAATTGAAAAGATATTATTTTATAGTAGAACTCTACAATGTCAGGCTGATTCCCCATAATAAACTCATTGGTGTTCTTGAAAGCAGCATGCATCCAAGGATTTGTGATATTTTACTTTCTATCTCATCTGGATTGAGAAGAGGAAACTGCAACCATCCTTATTTAAATGTGGAGAAAGAAACTCAGAAAAGAGTCTCTGAGGAGAGCGAGACCCCCCACGGATCCTCTGTTGAGGAGTATTTTCATGAACACCACACCACTGTTGCGTCTAACACAGTTTTAAAATGTCTAAAGAACCCAGCAGGACAGTCAAATGAGATTACAATAATAGCTTTTACACGTGCCTGTTAGTGAGAGGCAATGGAAAAGATGTCTGATAAAATCATATTGGGGATTTCTAAGGGAAGAGTGAAGCTGACCTCATGCTTGAATGATTCACTCTTTCCATCGAACACAGTATGTTTCCAATATTCTTGGTCATGAAAAAGGGGATGAAATGTCTCATGTTGTCTTCCGTGCAAATGTGTTTGTTGCTAAGTCTGGTTTTAACTCCCAGGAGCTCAGGCAGCTGCCGGCGTGTGGTTCTTTCCATTCCAACATTACTCATCTCTTTCATTCCATGTTGTGTGTGTCAAGGCTGAACGGTGATCACAGCCCGACCCTAATGATATTGTTATTGCTATGGAACAAGCTATTCAGCACCAATATAAGGGCTGAACACAATTTCAGAGATAGATAAATGGCTTTATTAATCTTGAACTGATAACATTTAAAGAAAACTTCCTAAAAATCAATACTGGAAATATACAGACTGCTAGAAACTGTCCATAATATACAGACTAATATCATCAAATATGGCTGTTATAATTTTAAATTTAAATGAAGAGAAACTAGTTTGAAATACTCAACTCAACTCAACTTTTCTGGACCTTGCAACAGTTCTGTTTATGTCTCTATGTTTAATGTAATTAGTGTTTAAAGCTGGGAATATTATTCTACATTTTTCTTTCTTAATACTGTCTGACTTCCCTCCCCTGTCTGTGGTTCTCAGCCCCAGGCCTATTCATTCCTACTGAAGAGCTTTTCAATCAGGTAACAAATGTATAGTTTCAACATATTGAATTTGTTTTTCCTACAATATCCACTCTTGCAGAACAGAAACCGCTTGTAGCAACTAAAACATGTTCATCATAATGTATGGTTTTCTTTAGGCACTCACAACCCTTGGTTAAGATTGGTGAAAGATAAAAATCACAATCTTTCCGTATCGTTAAATGGCAACGACACCAATTATACACATCACAGTCTGTTCACAGATCTTGGGGAGTTATATTGCATAAGTGAACAATTTTTTTTCAAAATCTTATGAATTGCATCTAGTGATGTCACTTTTAAATCCAGATTTAAAACATTTCTCTTTTCATGTGCCAACGATTGATGTTTTTATTCTATTCTATCTATATATTCTAAATAAACTTGCTTGCTTGCTTGAGGCAGCCTTGGTTTGGTACTGAAGACTACAAAAGTAAGCATACCAGCCCTCTGTAGCCCGCTGCTCATCTTCGTTTGAGGGTTATGGTGTGAGGATACATTTGCTGGTTTTGTTGAGGAAGAATGTTCTTGGCCCTGTTTTATTAAACTGTCCAACATGAGTCAGACAATGCAATAGAAACACAATGCTAAATCGATGGAGTGCTCTGTTTTTAACCGAAGGACTTTTGTTGGCTAAACATAACAACACATGAGACTCAGTCATGCACACAACCCCACCACCTCCCTACCATAAATCTTTAGGAGACACTTGAGATACCTGTTAGTTGGATCAGTTCATTGTCGGTTTATAAATGTGGCTTTTTAAATCTGAGAGTTGTTCTCAACCATAAAAGATCAACTTGACACAAAAATCTTCTTTTGGAGCTCTGATAAAAGAGAGACATTACTGAGAACTTAAATGAACAAATTTTTTCATGTCCAGTTTTGATATGGACTAACATCATGTGAATAAATAATTAAAAATCCCCCTATGGCCAGCGCATGCTTAATTTAACACCATCAGTGCAGTTTTTTCTTAGGATACAGCGGTTCAGCTAAGATGGTCCTCACATGGCTACAGCTGATGTGCGTCCTCAGCCCCGATCATAGGGGAAAATGTAAGTGCGTGTGTTAATCTGCTGTAATTTCTCTAACATATTTGACCCAACAATCAAAGGGAGACATCAGCTCATGACTCCACAGAGAATAGTGCTGCCTCAGCACTTCAGCACACAGGGACTTTCAATCAAAGCTGCCACACTCCATCGTCTTCGTCATACCTCTCTGTGCTCCGGAGGCTGCTCTTTTCACATCAGTAGATAAATGAAAAAATTTAATATTTCTGTTACAATACTCAATAGAATCAATAAGCCGCGTCACACGACTATTCTGAGCTCAAAGAGTCATTGGAGGGGAACCAGACGAGCTTTCTCCTTGAAGTCCACATTTGATTTATGAGGGCCTGCTTGTGTTTGTAGCTACTTCCAGTGAAAAAGTTTAGTTTTTTTCCTGAAGAGGTCCTGTCTCTGGAGAAAGCCAATAGAGTCGGATCCTGTTGTGCTGAAAAGGATACCATACATCAGCTTACCAAGCAGGGTCACCACCTATTTTCCCATAACAGTACACATCCACGCAGTTTCCAGAAATATCTATCTATCTATAACTATAGTTAAAGATCTATCACTTTATCTATAGATCTATATACCATATATATACTATAGTATATATACTATATACTATATACCAGTCAAAAGTTTGGACACACTTGAATGGGAAAGTG